>ML780990.1:930714-948816 GCA_009831015.1 Picea engelmannii | reverse complement strand
AAAAATGTGAAGATGAATAAGGTTCCCATAACCAACAATGGGGCGAACATATAATCTTTCATGACATATACAATTATTACAAAGGTATTGATATTTGAAAGAAGGTTACTTCCTTATATATTCCACAATACATCAAATTACGAGCATGAAAATATAGCCAATGTGAATATGACACGAGGCGTGCTTAAGGAAAAAATTCTCTCAAACAACTTCTATGTTGAAGTTATCTATACAATAGTGCACCAACATAATAAAATTCCTTGAAAACATGAAAGACACACTCGAGTAAAAGAGAACCATAGGGATATCATCTCAAGATTCACATGTATCATAAGCATAATCTAAAAAAACAAAAAAATACACCTTTGTAGGGTACAATTAAGAGTTCAAAACATACAAGCTCTTCAATTTATTAAAGAAAGACATCGTAAGAGATGAGAATGCACAATGTGTATTGATACCATTAGTCCCAATTCCAATCTCATGCATATTTTTTTTCTCTAAAAGCACTACGCCACATTCAAGGAAGGTCATGAAATAGTTAGAATCGTTTGTGACTTTTCATTTCTTAAGAGACTACTTTGTTCCCCCTTCAAATACACACAAAAGTTATTTTTTCAATTGTTAGTTTGATAAACCAAACTACTTATTTTTTGCACATGGAGGAAGGGGCCAAGGGGTGGTGGTGGATTCTCAACCTCACCCTCCATTAATGAAAATTTTCAAATTTGTATAAAATTTCACAATTTTTTTGCTAAAATTTGATATAATTTCAATACAATTTTGCTAAATTAAAAGAAATTGTCTTCTTAATTTTATAAATTATTTAAAATTTATGAAAATTCTCTTTAAATTTGTAACATTAAGTTAAAATTTAGATTAAATTTTGTAAAATTAAGGAAATCAAGAAGAGATTCAATAGTTGCTCATCCTTTTCTTCCCTTTCTTTAAAAAAAGATGAATAGAGCTAATAGACCACCCATAAAAATAAAATTAAAAAATAACTCTTGTGCAAAAAAATCGTTGATGCAAGTGCACTATATTTCAAGAAACAAAAAATTAAAAGAAAACCATTTAAAAAAACCTTGTAAAAACAAATTACTACAATGCAAGGTGATAGGCGGGAAGGGTGCTATATGGCCTGGGAGGGAAAACAAAATTGACCTTTTCTTGAAGTCTTGGCCATGCCTCAAACAATAAAGTGAAAGCATACACTCTCATCGATGTGAAATATAAGGCATGAGTACTCTCATTGTACTAGGGGACTCAAATAAAATACCATTAGACACCTTCGCCTCAACACCCTCCCCATGGATGTGAGATTCGTGGCATATACTCTGACACTTAAACATTATTGCAGATCTCCATGACAACCTTGGATCAAATGGCTTGGGTACCTTTGTTTGAATGATTCTTGGGCCCCTTACTCCATTTCCTAGTCCTTATCTCTCCTCATCCCCTGCCCCATGCCCATGCTCCCTTGTGTCCATGTCCATGTCTTTATTGTGCACTAGGGTCCACCTCCCGCTCCTGCACCACTTGTCATTCCTCATGTGCTTTGGGTCTTTTTATACAGTCCCTCCCCCTTTCTTGTTCCGTCATGTTCCTCACAACCTTTACTCTCAGCTTATGTCCTCTTCCTTGTCGCTCTTGACATGATTTCGCCTTGCTCTCTTGCCATCATTCCCTTGAGTGGTCGTAGTCGTGGATGGGAAAGTCCCTCCCTCTTTCGTACTTGGTTAGGTTTTCCCCTGGGTTCACTTGCTCTGCTCTCAGGCTTGCTCGTGCAAATAAGACACTCCAGATCCGCTCCCCCACTCCTCTTATTTCCCACGTGAACAAGACTCTTCATTCCCATATATTTATCTCTCTGGAATTATAGTTATTTTGTGTGGAGATGGTGGCTGCGTTCGTCATCCCCAACAATCATGTCTTCTTAGGGTGTTGGAAGTGGAAGAGTTGGGCATTGATAGTTTCTTCCTCTCGACAGTACGACATTCATCATTGCTTTCTCAACCAACCTTCCAATTTTAATTCAAAGGTCCTCAAGATTGTCACCCATTCCATTTTTTTGTTCGAATCGAGCACAACATCGAAATATGGTAGATGGCCAATTTTGATGAACACTTTTCCATTTGAATCGAGCACAACTTTGAAATGTGGCTAATGGAAAATTTTGAAGAAGGATTAATGGCCTTTCTCCTTCAATTTAGGCACAACTTTTAAATGTAGGCAATGGCCAATTTTGAAGAAGGTTTGACAGCTTTTTTCTTCAAATTGGGTATGACTTTGAAATGTGGTTGATTGTCAATTTCGAAGAAAGCTAAACTTGATATGTTTTCCTTTGAAAATAAGGTAGGACATTTGAAAGTGATTGATGGTTGATCCTTCAAATGGGTTCGATAGGCCAATATTTAAATAGAGTTAATGGTCCAACGTGCGTGCACATGTGCATGTTTGTGTGTGTGTGTGGAAGAAGGACTGAATGCAAGCAAAAAGGGGGTTGTGTGTGGTCTTTGACTGACATAATGAGTTTAGAATTTGATGAGAATGATTCAAGGTATCCAAAAGAGGTTGAGCCAAATAAAATCACAAAAAAATACTATATCTCTTCAATGTGGTGATCAAGGGGTTGCATATGTGACAAACTCCCTAAGTTGTATTTATTTATTATGTTTGTATAATATGTGGTAACTCTCCATTGTGATTGATTTATTATTTTTGGATAATATTTGTTGAATAATAGTCAATTGGTTGTGAGGAAAAGTTGCACTCTTCCCACCCAGGATTTAATTCCACTTTGTGACACGTTTTCTCTTAATGAGATGATTGTTGATGAGCTATATATGATCTATTCAAAAGTTGTTGACCTAGCCTTCTGCCTTGGAGAATCTAGGGTTTACCCTGGGGAACATCCTTGGAATGAGGGGAAGTGCCTTAAAGATTTCCTCTAGAATATCACCTTGAAAAAAAGTACTTCTTGAATAACAAAACTCTATCGTAGAATTCTACTCATGAAAATATTTACTTGTGTACTAATGATGTTTCTTCAAATTCAATTTCATTTATTTTCATATGCCATATTTATTTTGTCACTTGAAAAGAAAAGTGTTAATAGCAATACTTGGACATAGGATTCAACTCATGAAAATATTGACCTATATAAATTCATGACTAATGACATGTCTTCAAATTAAATTTCATTTGTTGTTATATGTCATATTTTGTTTATACTAATACATTGATCACATGAAAAATAATTAAAAGGAACAAATTGCAATTATTCTATTTTCATCCATTAAACTAATTAATTTGATTTATTTTCACATGCCATATTTTGTTTATGTTACCTTGAATTTGATTTATTTTCATATACCATATTTTGTTTATATTATCTTGAAAAAGTATAGTGTTAAAAGGAAAAACTCCAAAATAGAATTATGCTTATGAAAGTATTGACTTATGTAAAAGCATGACTAATGATGTTTTTTCAAATTAAATTTCAATTATTGTTATATGCTATATTTTTTTTATCACTTGAAAAAAAATCATGTTAAATAGAAAAAATCCTATATAAAATTTTGCTTATAAAAATTTTAACTTATATAAAAACCATTACTAATCATGTTTTTTCAAATTAAATTTCATTTATTATTATATACCATATTTTGTTTATACCTTAACATTAATCATATAAAAAATAATTTAAAAAATAAATATGATTTAATTTAAAAAAAAAAAAAATTATGTAGAAAGTTCAAGCAAAATTATGACTATCTTTGAAAATATATAAAATATAAAAAAACATATTACAATTATTATATTTTAATCTATTAGGTTAATTGATTTTAATCAATTCATTTTTTAATTATATATAAAATATTATTTAAAAAAAACCTATAAAACCAAAACAAATAAAACAATACCTCTTTAACATTAATATTATAATGAATTTATTGTTATAGGGTGTAATGTACTACAAATTGATACAAGTACTCAATAATAATGATGAAATCGTTTTCCTCTACATTTCCATTTCAAGAATACAAACTTGATTTATAAAATTATAATTTTTATATATAAAAAAATTATAATTTTTATATATAAATAAATTTAAAAATAAAATAACATTATTAATTTATTTTGTTATTAAAGTGACTACATGGTTCTAAGTGTATTTTGTGTATATTGTAAGGAAAATTTAATAAATGCCATGCAATATTCAATTTTTCAATTGAAAATATAGTACATAAATTTGGTATTGATAAATAAGAAAATAACACTGGGAGAGTAATGTAAATGGAATTTTTCATAAGTCGTAAGACTTGACTTAGGGGCCATTTACAATTACATGCTCTAATTTGAGTTCGTAAATGGGTGGATACCCACTTTTTGCACAATGTTGGATAGACTCCTTCCACCCACGAACGTGGACTTTATTCTTACCATTATACGATTTCAATGAACCTAAATGGTTCCTTGCTACGCAATCAATCAATGTGCACATATTCATAAATTCCTCCCTATTATTACAATCCACGAGAACCTGAGCTTCTTCACCATTTAGAGTACTTCACAATCACTCCGCATTTAGTGAACTCTTCCATAAAGAAACACTTGATAATAATGGGGTCACAATGAAAGGTCTTCTCTTCATCTCCTTCTTCCACGTCTAACCTAGTCACCAAAGATGCATCTTCCACACGAGTTTTTTCCACTCCACCTATGAATGCACATATAACACCCGTGACAACTCTTAATTGTATATCATTGCACAACTTCAAATTTTCCACCCACTTACCCAATGAATACACCTTCCTCCTCTTTGAGTAACACAATTTGTCACAAATAAGATGCATTGATCAACAAAACACCTGATTGATGTTGCTATAAATCCATAACCTCATTGTTGTGTTGAACTCCAATATTACCGACGCAACGCTCAACAATGTAGGAATCACATTGTTCTCTGTGATCAATGCATCACCTGATCTCTCACCTATGATTTTCCATCACATTTCCTCACTGAGGATAACACCAACAACATCATCAAATTTCTGAGTGTTTGAACAAGAGATAGAGTTACTTACAACCATGACCAAGCCATTCCAACTTTCTAGAAATAAGCACAAGATTAGAAGAGCCCTAACCTCATCATCAAAGTTCATTCATACATAACTTAGTTGATTAGTAACCACATTAAATTCATTTAAATGATCGGAAACAAACCCACCTTCTGACATCTTTATATTAAGTAATCACTTCATTAGAAATACCTTGTTGGAGGCCGAGGGATTTTCATATAGTTTAGCCAATTCCTTCATCAGATCCTCTGTTGTCTTTTCTTTTGAAACATTGAAGGCCACCAACACCACTAGGCACAGTTGTATCATTCCTAGTGCCTTTATGTCAAGAACCTTCCATTCTTCGTCCTTCATACTCACCGACTGCTTTGCTTTTCCTCCCAATGGTAGGAAGAGATCCTTCTGATATAAATGGTATTCCATTTGCATCTTCCATAAATGGTAGTTTTGGTCATTAAATTTCTCGACCCTAAACTTTCCCTCTTTCGCCATTGCTCTCACTCGAACTAGGAACCCTCTTTTCTTGCGAGTTACCTTTTGCTCTGATACCAATTGTTAGAAAATGATAATTGCAGAGAAATACAATAAAACAGATACATAAATGAAACACAGAAGATACATAATACAATAGAGACACATATATACGTGGTTCACCCAATGTGGGCTACGTACACCAAGGAAATTGCGAGTCCTTCCTTTATTATTATCCCACAAATGAAGGGATACTACCTACAACAAACCCACTGTAACTTACTCTTATTTTCTCACAATATCCTCTCTCAGAATACAATATTGCCTCACATACACCACCACAATACAATTCCCTCATACATAAAGAGGGTTGTCTTTAGGGCGAAAAACCATAACTTAATTTCTATCGTCAGATCTGCGACCTTATAATGAACGATCTAGATTGACTATGAAATTATAATATTTTACAAAGCAATTTTCCAAAATATTTATCTTTAGGGGTGCTGCCCCCGAACCCCTGCTAGGGGGGGATACAAAAGATTATCATTCCCCTTAGGGATACATATATGGGGGGGAAATCCTCCCCACACACGCCATCAGGAAATGGGATCCAAACACAACTGAAACAAGACCTCTGAATTAGAAAGATAATCAGGTTCCACAACCGATACCTTGCACCAAGGTGTTCTAAGAAAGGCGATTTGTAGAGAATTTGAAGAATTCTCTAATCTGTAGGTTGTGAGGAAAGGAGTGCCATCTCCTACGGCAAGGTTCTATTGCATCCTCACCCAAGAGCCTCAATGAGTCCTTTAGGTTTTCCATTACTTATATTTGTTTGGTTTCCCATATTGGAGCTATCTCCTTGTTTGTGGAAAGGACGCTATGACTAGACATGACCTCTCTTGGTCTTACTACTTCAGCTATAATCCATAGTGGACTCTGAAATTCATCCTCCTTATACTTCTTCAACTCTGATACCCTCAATTCTTCATGTCTTAACCAATATGCAAGAGCCATAATTTGAACATCCCCTACATATGGATTTGGGTTCCATTTGTAGGGTTGTGGGAGGACCATATTGTGCAAGTATTACATCCTTGTCTTCTCTTCCATGCTACAGTTTTGTTAGGCATCCATGAAATCCTTAGGTGTGTCTAGGTTATATCTCACTAGTTGGACGAAACTTGTAATTTGATTTTTATGCCATTGCTCCTTGAGGAACAAGGCATATACTCTAGCAGGATGCCTACATTCCAACATCTTCAAGAATACTTTGGCTATGGTCTCCAGGGAAGCTTCCATGATCTCTATTCTTTCATTTTTTGAAACCAACTCCCTCTTGGCTTCATCTAATCTTTGTTTCGATTTCTAATTTTACACCTTTAGTTTTTTACTGTATTCCACTTTCTGCATGGTCGTTATCTAAAATTTCTCTTGCAGTTACTGAAGTTATCTTTCCATTTCTTCAGGTGCTTCTTCCTTTTGCTTCCCTTTGCTGCTTTCTACCATTATCTTCCACTTTATGGCTTCAACCTTGGACTTCTCCAGTTCTAGCAGGGTGGCATAAAGGAGTTGTTTAATTTGTGTCTTAGTCTTGGAAGTCCCTTATATTGTTGATGGCTTTTCTTCTAGGGTTGTTATTCCTTTAGATTTCTGCAATTTTTCTAGACTAGGGGAGTCCTTTACTTCCTCATTTTTTTATTGGAGTGGAGAGGGGAGTAATCAACTTTGGACTCCCCTACTTCTGAATTTTTCTAATCTTGTAGTACCTCCTTCTCCTAGGTTGAACATGTTCATTGCTTGCAATCTTCAATGGGATGATAGATGGGGTTCTTAATGTTGCCAGAGTGTCATCCACTTCCTTGTCCTCTTTTTCCACCTTTAGTTTCTTTTTTTTTGTTGTCTTGGGTACCTTCTTATGCTTTCTTTCTTAGGTTTATAAACCTTCTCTTGGCTATGCTGACTCATTTCTACCTTTACATCCAATAATTCTTGTTGTTCCATGTCTACAAAGTCATCCCACAAAACTATGTGTTTCATATTCCTTAAGACATATGACATTATCGACTTGATAACTCCATGGTGGGCCAAGAACTCATGTTTCCCCTTTTTCACCTTGGTAATCATTTCCTTTAGGGATTGAAGTAGGAAGTAAGGGACACTGAGGTTATTGGTTGGTTCTTGATTGTAGAAATGCCTTTTACGGTGAAGGATTCTAAAATGATAAGCATAGACTACACTCGTCCTCCCCTCACAAATGACATTTTTGATAATCTGATAGGCCACTTCTTTCCAAGGATGAGGGAGACTTTCTCTTTTCATCCCATTTGTATCTTCTTGGGGCCTCTCATTTGGGTGGAAACATAACCTTTTAGAATTAGTGGCCTCTTTCCTTCCTTCCTTATCCCAAGGAAGGTCCATTGGTAGGCTAGATACCCTACTAATAAAATATCCATTTATTATAATCTCCAAACACCTTATTTTTGTTGCATATTCCTGTTCTTGAATATTTTGGAAGTTAAGTGCAAATTCCAAGGCTATCTCATCATCAAAACCTCTAAGTCTCTCAAAATACCCTAGCTAACAACTTATTTGGAAAATTTCTACAATTTCAGGATTATCATATATTTTTTAGGGTTCAGTGGATTCCCTCCTGTTGAACCCTGCTCCCATGGCTTCTAAAAACAATTACTCAATGATATCTATGTGTGTGTGTGTGGAATGTGGAGGAATTTTGGGGATGAGGGAGTTAGTTGCGGAAACCATAGCTGAAGCTCGATTCAATGATCCCTTGCATATGACTGACAATTTTACCCTTTATTTTCTTGCTACTAGTCTCCCTTTTTTGGTTTTATCCTAATCGGTTTTCGGTAGGATGGGGGAAACTTTAGGTGATATGGAGAGGGAGGAGGAACTTTTGGACTATTCCGGGGATTTTTTGGATGAACAATTGATCTGGACATTGCCAAATAGCTCCTCTTTCATCATCGATGCTGACCTTTTTCCTTCAACATTTGGGATGGTGGATGCCAAGTATTCTTCTTCCCTTCTCGAACCTAGCAACGAGTCCTACGCGTTCACCAGTGGGGCCTCCTCTTTTTGTTGGGACCAACCCATTTATGCTCTGGGTTCTATGGAGGTCTCTTAGGCTATGCCCTTTGGAATTTTCTCACCTTCCCCACCTGAGAATATTGTTGGGTTATTGCCTTCAGACCCGTAGAATTTTGATTAGAAATCGGAAGAGGTTTTTTTTCCTAATGTACCTTTTGAGGGTTTTTTCCAAAACCACTCTATTTTTTTCTAATCTGTCGAGGGTTTTAGGTTTAATAGAGGGAAGTGTAAATTGGTTGAATCAACCTCAACTTGTATCCACACATTTCTCTTGCTCAAATTTCCCCATTTTGGCATTCTTTGGGGATTGATTTGTGTAATTCCTCATCCTTTGACTCGAAAAATTATATCAACTCTCCATATCTATATACTATTCATACCACCATTGCAAAGGTTTCAACTTGGGGATCCTCTCATTCTGTAGAGAACCAGGAAGGTATGGATCAACTTCCATTCAAAGTTGTCTTTACCTCTCCTTCCTGGACTTTATCTCGAATAAAGTAGTATTTGATCTCAATGTGTTTTGACCTTTCATGAAACACGGGATGTTTTGATAATCTTATACAACTCTGATTATCACAATGTATTATGGTTGATTCTGGAATCTGATCAAATAAGTCGGAGATTGACTTCCTTAACCATATTGCTTCAGTGCATGCTTCACATGCTACGATATACTTTGCTTCTACTGTGCTAAGTGTGATAGACTTCTATTTCCTTCTGCCCCAAGATATCATAGCGAAGCCCAAGCTGAAAGACATACCTGAAGTACTCTTTCTATCTTCTGTACTTCCTTCTCAATCTGAGTCTATGAATCCATGAAGCTGTATATCACTGGATGTGGTATATCTCAAGCCATAGTTTATTGTTCCACAAATATATCTTAATACATGCTTTGCATGAATCTAATGCTCATGTATTGGTTCCACCTGGAACTGGCTTAGTGTATTCACGACAAAGCAAATGTCTGGTCGAGTATTTACCAAATACATCAATGACCCAACTAGTTCTCGATATAGAGATGGATCTACTGGATCAGAATCTAGAAATTTCACTTTTCTTATATCCACATTCATAGGAGTGTCCATGGGCTTACAATCCATCATTCCAAATTTCTGAAGGATCTTTATTGCGTACTTTCCTTGTCCAAGGAATACTTCACCATGCTTTTGCCATACTTCTAGTCCCAAGTAATAATGCATGAGACCTAGATCTTTCATATCAAATTCAGAAGCTAATTCATTCTTGCACTGGATAATGAGAGACTCTTCACTTGTTATGAATAGATCGTCAACATATAATAGTAGAATGACCGGTGCATTATCCATGACTTTGTAGTAAAGGTTTGGATCTGCATGACTCTTGGAGAAACCAAGTCTCGATAGATAACTGTCCATTCTGGCATACCAAGCCCTTGGAGCTTTCTTGAGTCCATATAGAGCTTTCTTCAATCTGCAAACGTGAGTGTCTCTGGAATGCACCTCGAATCCTTGAGGTTGTTCAATATACACTTCTTCTTCAAAAGCTCCATTGAGGAAAGCTGTCTTTACATCCATCTGATGTAGGTTCCATCCCATGGAAGCGGCAAGAGATATGATAGCTCTGATGGAGGTATACCTAGCCACCAGAGAAAAGGTTTCATCATAATCTTCTCCCTCATTCTGGGAGAACCCTCTGGCCACGAATCTTGCCTTGTATTTATCCACGCTTCCATCTGATGCATGTTTGATCTTGTATACCCATTTTGAGGTTACCACCAATTTTTCTTTAGGTCTAGGTACAATTTCCCATACCTCATTTTTCATAATGGATTGATGTTCTTCTGTCATAGCTTCTTTCCATTGTCCCTTTTGAACCGATTCATCAAATGTGGTAGGTTCTTCATCTATAAGCTTCGTCATGTATGCTGCATAACTTGAGAATCTTTTCAGTCTTTTACTCTTCCTGAATGTTCCTTTTGGAACCTTGAATCTTTTTGCATCTTGTAATGTAGCTTCAAGCCAAGATGGTCATTTCTTGGTCTTTGGTACGATATCTAAATCAATGTTTTCACATGGCTCCATAGGATGATCGGGTTGATCCTTTTCATCATTTTCATTTTTTGTGTTTTCTTCATTAGGTTCTTCAAGCTCTTCTTCTTCTATAATTTCTTTGATGGATTTCCTGAAGGCCATCTTTTCATTGAATGTTATGTCTCTGCTAACTTTGATCTTGTGTTGTTCTGGAATATATGTTCTATAGGCCTTGGATGAATCACTATATCCCATGAATATCCCCTTCTTTCCTGAAGGTTCTAGTTTATTCCTTTTGTCCTTGGGAATATGAGAGTAAATTGGACATCCAAATATTCTTAGGTTTTCCACATTAGGTTTCTTACTTGAGAAGGCTTCTTCTGGTGTCATGTCCTTCAATATACGATGAGGGCTTCTGTTCTGTACATATATTGTCGTCATTGCTGCTTCTCCCCATAGGAACATGGATATACCTTGATCATTCAATAAGGTTTTTACAGTTTCTTCGATAGATCTGTTCTTTCTTTCTGCTACACCATTTTGTTGAGGATTATGAGGAACAATCAACTCCCTCCTAATCCCTTCCGATTTGCAGAATGCAACAAATTCCTTTGAGGTATATTCTCCTCCATTATCTGTTCTTAAGGTCTTGATCTTCTTGTTCGTGAGGTTTTCTAACTCTGCTTTGAACTCTTGAAACTTTCTAAATACTTCGTCTTTTGTCTTTAGTAGGTATAACCAAGTCTTTCTTGAGTAGTCATCTATGAAGATTACGTAGTAAGAAGATCCTCCTAGAGACTTGACTTGCATCGGACCGCAAACATCTGAGTGTATTAGATCTAGAATCTCGTTAGATCTGTTTTTGCTGCTTGGGAATGGTTTCTTGATATTCTTCTCAAGAGCACATCCTTTGTAGATTCCTTCATGTGTAGATTGCAACTTTGGTATTCCTTCAACCATTCTTATGAGAAAAGGTAATGCTTGATAGTTAATGTGGGCGTACCTTCTATGCCAACACTCATTAGGATTGACCTCTTCATGTACGAGAGCTTCTTCATTTTGTTCTAGTAGTCTATACAGATTTCCTTCACGACTTCCAATAACCCTAGCATTCTCTATGCTAGAGTTCTTATGCCATGATAACACTTTTCCATCCACGAAAGCTATTATGTTTCCCTTATCTTCTAGGCATGATATCGATACAATATTCTTTTCTAAACCAGGTACATATAAAACATTACTTAAGTGAACATGGTTACCTTATTTCAACTTGACGAAGGCTTGTCCAAATCCTTCGACGGGGTAAGTGATTTTGTCTCCAAGCTCTACCTTGTACGATGTATTCTTCTCATTAAGATTTGAGAGTCTAGCTTGATCTCCCATCATGTGCCTAGAAGCACCACTATCGATTATCCACATGTAATCTTCAATCATTCCGGTGAGTGCTGAGTAGTGTAGAAGACTGATCGTTTTACTCATGTCTTCGATTGACTGGTAATTGGTCATGCCTTGATCCAAAACTTCAACTTCATCATTTCTATCTTCTGAGAGAGCCAAAAGGTGAACTGAACTAGGGCTCATTTGAATATCTTCTCCTTGAGCGAGATGCTCCATCACAAGGTGCCAGATCTGAGATTAGGGTTTCTGCAACTGCTCCTGCTAGTAACCCTAGCGGCAGTGTCTTGGAAGCTGCTCCTACTAGTAACCCTAGTGGAAGTTCCCAGTGAGCTCAATATCCTAGTGGCTATGCTTCCTTCCAACGTTTAGGCTGAATGAAGGAGGTGTGGGCTCATAACCTTTTAGAATATAGAAGATTGTGCTTGTTTTACCATTGACAATATCACTATTGTCACCCAACCATAGGCCAAAGCCACCCTCCGAGCACCTTGACCTTGACAGAGAAGAGAATCCTGGTAGCAATCCAATAGCCAAGAGAGGCTAATGCACAAAGCAAGAATAGAAACCAAGTTGATCAGATAGTCCCACCCAGAAGCTGGCGCAACACTTTCTCAGAGACTTGCGCACAAAACTGCTACTGCATTGCGCATAACTGGTTCTCTCTGCAACTGTTGAGATGTGTATAATGAGAACTGGCGCCCTGTATTTATAGTAATCTGGTAGACTCATTAGGGCCGACTTCTCCTTCTGGGTACTAATTAATTCATATTAATTATATTTCTGCAGCCGACATCTTGTCTAGGGTTTCCTTTACTTCTTTGCTTCCTTCTGGAATATTCTAATCTCGTCATAGGTCACAATAGAGGTTCATACCTCCCGAAGCTACCACAATATCAACAGTAAGTAGGCGTGAGAGATACGACTTAAGAACATTAGAGCTGATAAAAATAAGACTTGAAGAAGTACCACAATGTCACTTGAAGCTAGAGGTACAAAAAGTGCCATGTGGGTAAAGCAAAGGGTACACCGCACTTGTGTAGATCCCTCAAAAAGTGGGATATTTATATATGTGAATTTTTCTTTTGCAAGTCTTCAATTCTTTTAAGAGAAACATTTCATTGTTCTCAAGACCTCTTTGGGCGAGCATCTAGAAGGTTATAATTTTATCTTTTATCTTTTTCCAGCTACATTCCCTCTGGGCCTTCAACCCCTTCTTCCCATGAAATGAAGTATAATCCATTCTTGGGTCAGTACACCCGAAAATCCCAAAAGATAAGGAGACCAAAAGGATGAAGTGTGAAAAATGATAAGGATGGTTGAGTATGGTACGATGAATCATCAATGATACCTCCCAGTAGCAAACCAATCCCCAAGGGTGACCACTTACTAGGGCACAATGTCAACCACCGAGGTGAAACATGGAAAAGAGCATAATTTCCAAGCAAGTGCTCTGTAATCAAAAGAAACTTTAAATGCAACATATTCAAATGCCTCAAGTATTAAAGTGACACTTACCACAATACCTAACTTGTACCTCATGGAGCAAGACCCACCGTCTTCCAGAAACAGGTTGATGTGGTGAATGCCATCATGATGAACCAAAGAAGTGTGGTGGTGAAGTGGGTGTCCATCTGTGTAAGTGGACATTAGGGTCGATCTATCCCTTAATACTTCATGTTCGCAACCTATGGGCCTCGAGACATCATCTCCTTACTTATCCCTAGAAATGGGGAAAACACTACCAAATTACTGATATTAGGTGTATCCAATTTCCAAGACATGTGTCGTAGTATAAAGGGATTTGTACTTTCTTATACTCTCCCCACTCTCTCCATAGGTAACCTCAAACAATAATCTATAACATTTATGTTCAATTATGTTTTTGGCATAATGGTAATGTCCTCTCAGTCACCTAGTACTCTCACTTGGCTACAACCCCTTAGTTGCGCCTCCAGGGAAATTGAACATTGGTGGGTGGCATGACAATGCATCCTACTATTGAACCTAAACCCTATTCATGTAATTTGTTTATTTTTGAAGTGTTTTTGTAAGTAAAGTTAAGGTTCTATATAAACAATGATATAGTTACAACCTATAACTAGTTGGGTGACCCATAGATATCAAAATGGAAACTAGGTATAAAATAGATATTGTTGAATTAAAACAATTGTCTATGCAAAGTCTCTCTCAGGTCAAAAACTACAATTGAAAATAACACCTATATTAACTATGGAAATTGCTTTTGTTGGTAAAATTAGGAGGTTTTGTATTAACAAAGATATACATACAACCTAAATCTATTTGGGTAACTCATAGTTATAGTTATAAAATTAAAATATATATTGCTAAATTCGAACAACTGTTTATGTTGAGTCTCTCTTTGAGGTGAAAAACTACAATTGAAAATAACATGACACTGAAATGCCATCTTATCACTTAGTCTACAACGGTCTTTGGCTCACTGTTAGTACTATGATTTTTGTCATGTTTGTTAGAGAGTCTACAATGGTCTTTGGCCCACTGTTAGTATTGTGATTTCTGTCCTATTCGTTGGAGAGTGATTTTTGTAATGTTTATTAGAGTCTACAATGGTCTTTGGCTCACTGTTAGTATTGCGATTTCTGTCCTGTTCGTTGGAGAGGGGACCTTTTTTCTAATCTCTCATTCTTATCATGTTATCTACTTTTGCTTTTTTGAGCCTTCGCATTGTGAAATACAATTGAAATTTAGTACATGCTTAAGCTTGGGTCAAACTATGCCCCTAATGTCTTTCCCGCTCGATTCGTTTCCATTTCTCTTTTGTTGTTGTAATCAACTTTGAAAGCAAGCTGAGAGTTCCAGTCATTCTCTCCATTACTAACTTTAATTCATTATTTTGTGTTAGATTCCCATTCATGCTTTGGGTTTACCATTTTCTCCCCCATCTTGTTGGATACTATGTGCACATGGCGTGTGTTGTAAAGTATATAGACATTGCAATATATATGAAATGGGATTACAAATTGATCCATGACTTGGCAATAAAGGAGCATATGTGTCCACACTCCATTATTGTGCTTCAACCTCCATGTATTTGTTTTTCAAATATATGGAGAGTGCACGTTGTTGGCCACATAGTGTTTGCACAACAAATAGAGGTTATGGAAAGTAGTAGGTATGAAATATGCTTAAAAAAAAACTAGATCTGTGATGAATGGATTATATTTTGACATGTTACAAAGAGGATTGTATGGATATTTCATCTTCTTTTCTGCAATTTTTTTTTGGACCCAGGTACAACTTGCCACATCTTAATTTTAAGTAACATATACATACTAAACATACATACTGAGCATTGGGTTTACACTAGTATATACACCCTGAACACTCAAAGAAAATATTGTTGGAATGCTTTGTAAAACTTTGTCCAATTGTGAGGCTATGCCCTGCTTTTCAATTTATCAAGTTTATTAATATATAATTATGCTGATAATGACATCATTGTAAGTTGATCCATCTTTATACTTTTTTATTTACTTTGTTTTTCACTTCTTTTGATTTAACTTGAATAATTATTCTTTTGATTTAACTTGAACAACACTATTCTTTTTGTTTCAGTTTATTCCTACTGGAATCGAGACTAGTACAATCCAAAGGGAAATTATGAATGGTGAGTTATTTTTAATTTATATTTAATATTAAGTGGTTATTGTTTTATTTAACATTTTTTATTATTGATTTTTAAATTTATATTTAATATTAATATTAAGTAGTTATTGCTTTGTTTAACTTCTTCTTTTAATGTTAAGTGATTATTGATTTTTAAATGCATTTTTTTTTTAATGTTAGGTAATTATTGCTTTTTTTAATTGAGAGGTAATCATTGCTTTTTGAAAGCAGGTCCAATGGTGAGTTATCTTTAGTTATTTTTGTCAATTTTATTTTACTTGAAATATAAAAAATTTATTTCAAGTTTTTATTATTACTTAAAATATTAATACAACATAAAGATTATATATGTGGTGGAGTTAGGTTGGCATATTAAAGCCAGATGACGAGTACTGGGGTGAGTTAAAGAGGAATATATTAGAGAAAGGACAGTCTGACGTGAGCAAGGACATGTCTGAGGTGAAGGCGACAGGTGTTGTCGATCCAAATGGTCATTTAGTTGTGGGTAAACAAGCTCCCACTATTGAATGTTTTCCTCGTGATTTGGGAAAGGGGGGTAAACATGGTCTCATATTACCAAGTATCTCATTGTCTTGCATGCATCAGAAGCTGAAGGATATCTAGGATGTTTCAAATCTTGGTGAGGGTAGGCACTTTGGTGCAGATAGGGGTCAGGGGGAAGCGGTAAGAACTGTCACTGGCATGACCGATAGATGTCCTGTTAGAGTCTCCGGGGCTTCTATACTAGTGGAGGGAAAGTGAGAGGAAATCTCCGGTAAGCAGTCGTGGGGGGGCTCAAAGCCTGTGAGGAAGGAGGCTGCGGTGTTTGGAGCTTATCCCAGTGTAAGGAAGGAGGTGGCTCCCTGGTCGAGTTTGAAGGCCTTGCGAGTGAAAAAGGAGAAGGTAAAACTATCGCTCGGGATAGACGTAGGGATGGAAGAAGTAGGTATTTATTTGCAGCGGGGGCTTGTGGGAAAGTTTAGCTATTAGGCGTTGGGGACTTAGGAGGTCCACAACTGGGTGGAGGAAATCTGGAGACCCGGACTAGGATACACACCCACTGTTTTCATATTGAGTAGAAGGTGGTTTTCTTTTCTTTTTAATATACCGGATGACGCATCAAAGATCCAGATGCAAGTTTGGGTGGTAAACAATGGTAATCTAATGCTCTCCTGATGGCACTGCACTTTTAATCTATCAAGAGAGGTCTTAAGGTTCAGACACTTGTGGGTGCTCATGCTTGGTTGTCCACTTATTTTATGGAACTTGGAGGTGTTTAAGGAGGTAGGGAATGTGTTAGGGAGATTTATTTATGTTGACCCTAAGCTCTTGGGGGGTTCCGATAGGAGGATGGGAAAAGTGTTAGTGGAGATTGATTTGTCTGAAGGCTTGCTGAAGGAGATTGAAATTAACTGGGGGGGAACAATATTCCATCAAAGGCTAGATTTCCTGAGTGTTCCGTTCATATGTCTAGTTTGCAAGGAAACATGATACATGAAGTCTCAGTGTAAGGGTGGCGATAAAAGAGACATGCATGGTGATTTTGGTGAGCATGCATATTTTGACAGTGTTGATTTGATTCAGTCCAGTGAGGATTGGAGCACCAACCTGTCTACCGCGGTTGTGGAAAGTGAATTGGAGCCTGTTAAGTTGAATCTCGCACGTTCAAATTTAATTTCCTTGATCTCTACTAGTTCTGATGGAGATTTGAAGATTTGTGGAGAGGTCTTAACTATGAAAATTGGTGGTCTTTATGAGGTGAGTGGAATGGCCTTAAACCCTATCCTTTTTTATTCTTTGGAGGTTTGTAGTTCGAAGGGAAAGGTAGGTCCTGAGTCAAAACTTTTTGTAGATGTGGAGGGTATGGGGAGGTTTCGGGAGGACAAGTCAGCCTTTCTAGAGGCCAAGAGAGTGGACCTGTGTGCTGTTCCAGGGAAGGAGATGGAAGAATTGGGGAAGGGGAGAGATAATGCTATATCTGGTAGGATTTTTGTGGGTGCAGAGGAGAGATCGAAGGTTTTACTTCCGAGAGGTGGGAACTTGTTGAAAGCTAAGAGGTGTTTGCCTCTGGGAGGTTCGGATGTTGGAAGTTGTAGCTCGGTATTACTTAGATAGGGGTTGGGGCTTAAGGGAAGAAGCTCTAGGATTATTGGAGACTCAAATAAGAGCTCAAATTTAGGGCATATAACTGTTCTCCCATATGATGTGGGTATTAAGGATAGCACTTTGGCACTATCAATGGATTCGCTTGAAGAAGTGTTTGATGGGACATGCGAGGAGAATGTGGGAGATCCGAGTTTTTTTGTGGGGGATGATCAACCCTCATTTTCTGAGATAGAGGAATGAATAGTAAATCTGATCCCTTCCTACATGGATAT
>ML780990.1:906040-924195 GCA_009831015.1 Picea engelmannii | reverse complement strand
ATCTGAAGAGAGGGAAGAGGTGTCCAGTACCGGAGGATGGGGAGCTCGGAGGGAGAGCAAGTTGAGTCTGCATTAGACCAATTTCTGAGGTGGAGAGTTTCCATGATGTTGTGTTGGCATTGACGCTAGCATTGTTGCCATGGGAAAGAGGTGTTTCTGAAAATTCTTCTATTTCTTTCTTTCCAAGTTTGCCAAAGGATAAAGCCGGGTAGAAGTTGCCAGATTTGGTTAAGGAAGGGAGAATGGAAAGCCCGATCTCTCCAATTTGTAATGGTTGCGAGGACGCTGTCTCTGAGGCGGTCCGAGGTGCGCATGATGATCGCTGCTTGATCCCAGATTTGAGTTGTGTAAGGGCACGTATTGAGGAGATGGTTCATGGTTTCCTCTGCCTCTCCACAAAGTATGCATAAGGAGGGTCCCACAAAACCTCTCTTCAGGAGATTGTCCCAAGTTAGAATGCTTGAGTGTGAGATCGGCTAAAGGAAAAGAGTGATTTTTGGCCAATGCTTAAGATTCCAAATTTTTTCCCAAACTTTCGAAACAAGAGGGGGGTCTGACTGAGCTTTAATTTATTAGGCTTCCCACATGCTGAAGGAGCCCTGTGGCCTGTATCCCCATCGAAGAATATCTTCACCTGCAATTATGGGAATTTTCTGCTTAGTCAGCTCTTCTTGCAGAGGTGCCAGATCGACATGCAACTCGAGATTAATGCGCTCCCTATCCAAATGCCAGCAGTGCCAGGTGTCCTCCACGGGATTGTTCTGCTAGTAGTCCGCTACTTTTTTCAGTCCTATCCGTGTAGCTTGGGTGCAAATGTCATGGGCCCAGTCCTCAGCGCTCAGGGCTGGCCACTGTTGCCAGGAATCCTGCCAGAACAGAGCCGTTTCCCCATTCCCTATCTCCCAGAAAGCATGTTGAGTAATAATCTGTCTATTCTGCTTGGCCACTGTCCAAATTAAAGAGCCCAGATTATCCCCATTCCATCGGATTAGGTTCTTCTCTGCCATATTGGGGGCATATTTCTTCCTCCATAGTTTAGCCCAAAGATCTTTGGGGTTTTTTAACCACCACCACCAAATTTTGGCACTGAGAACCTTGTTCATTATAGAGGGATCTCTTAGTCCCAGTCCTCCTTGTTCTTTGGGCCTACAGAGTTTTTCCCAGCTAACTAGTGCTATCTTCTTCTCTTTGTTGAGGCCTTGCCAAATGAAGTTTCTTTGTAAGCTTTTGATGGTGGTGAGGACGAACTTTGGGGCAGCCAGTGTGGAAAAAGCATAGATCGGGAGAGCTTGAAGAACGGCTTTGAGCAGAATGAGACGACTGGGTAGGTTCAAGGCTCTAAAGGTCTAGGAGGAGAGCCTTTTGGAGAAGGAAGACAAAAGGTGTTCTTAGGATGCATTCCGGAGGGCATTGTCAATCAAGGGAATGCCAAGGTATTTGGACGGAAGGGAGCTTCTGTTGAAACCGAGGATATCCGAGATGTGTCGCTGGATTTGAGGAGGCGTGTTAAAGAATAAGATTTGGGATTTGTCCTTGTTGCAGTCCAGACCTAAGGCATTAGAAAAGGTTTGGAGAATCTCCTGGATAGAGCTGGCTTCTCATACAGTAGGGCTTCCCATTAAGAGAGTGTCATCCACAAATTGGCTATGCGAGATAGGGGGTGAGATGCCGTGCAGGGGTAAGCCTGTCAGAAGGTTGTTTTCTAACACAGCATGGATAGAGCGACTGAGTCCTTCGGCCATGATAATGAAGAGGAAGGGGGACAGGGGATCACCCTGTCTGATCCCTCTTGAGGGGGAGAAGGGTCTCGAGGGTAGACCATTGACGAGAAGAGAAAAGAAAGCCGAGGAGGTTAAATTTAAAATCCATGTTACCCAGTTTTGATTGAATCCAAAAGCTAAGAGCATTGCTCGCATATACTCCCAACTTATCTTATCAAAGGCTTTAGAGAGGTCTAGTTTGAGGAGCATACCTGGGGTTTTGGTTCTCTGCAAGGAGTGAATTACTTCATGAGCCAAAATGATGCTATCCAGGATTTGCCTGCCCTCGACATATCCCGATTTCTCTAGGGATATGATTGTTGGTAAGATCAGCTTGAGTCTCCAGGCTATTACCTTTGTAAGGAGTTTGTAGATGACATTGCAGAGAGCTATAGGCCGGTACTGCTTGGGCTGATGTGCCTGCCCCTCTTTGGGAACTAAGGTGAGAAAAGTGGCATTGAGAGCCTAGAGGACTTTTCCTGTGACTCTAGAGTCTTCCAGAATTTCCCAAACCTCTGTCTTGATCATCGGCCAACAATAGTGGAAAAAGTCACTGGTCAAGCCATCAGGGCCAGGAGCCTTGCACTTAGGAGTGTCCTGAAGCGGTTGATCTACTTCCTTGATTGTGAAGGGTCGGAGAAGAGCTACGTTTTTCTCTTGGGTTACAAGGGAGGGTACATGCCTTGTAACCTTATTGATTGCTTCCTGTCTATTTGGGATGGGCTCTGTGAGGAGGTCTTGAAAGTACTCGATCAAGTTTGTTTCCAATTCAGCATGGGAGTGAAGGGTTTCCCCTTCATCTGAGATGAGATGCGTGATATTATTGGAGTGCCTTCTCTGGATAACAGTTCGGTGAAAGAATTTGGTGTTGCGTTCCCCTTCCTTGAGCCATTGAATACGCGACTTCTGTTTCCACAGTATCTCCTCCTGTCTTTTCCTATCTTCAATCTGTTGGGTCACTTTGAGTTCCTAGGCTTTTAGCTCATCTGTTAGCCCTTTCTCTCTAATCTGGCACTGAATCTCATCCATTTTCTCTGATAGCTATTTTTGGGAGTCGAAGATGCTGTCGAAAGTTTTCTTATTCCAAAGTTTAAGCGTTTGCTTAAGATTCTTTAGCTTTTGCTGGAATCTATACATTTTGGATCCATGAGGGATCTCTGCCTGCCTCCACCAATCTTGGATATTTGCTTAGAAATCCGGGTGATCTAGCCAGAACTGTTCAAACCGGAAGGGTTTCTTTCCAGGAGTGGCCGGGACATCCAACCATAGTTGTATGGGCCAGTGATCTGACCTAGGGAGATTCAAGATAGTGGATTCCATTGCAGTGCCATCCATCATAAGAGATTCCGATATGAGGAAGCGATCTAGTTTGCAAGCTATTTCATGCACTCCCGTTCTTCTGTTTGTCCAAGTGTGAATGCCGTTGCTGGCCTCCAAATCGATTAGACGAAGATCATCTATTAGGCTGTTGAAATCGCAGGAGTCTCGATCCAGTCGTCTTGATCCTCCTTTTTTTTCCTTCAGGCTGCGGATGATGTTAAAATCACTGCCAACAATCCATTTGTTATACTGTGTTAGGCTGGATAAGTAACTCAGGCTCCTGAGGAAATCCTGTTTGTCCCTTGGACTGGCCGGGCCATAGACACTGGTTAGATGTCCAGGCTTGTTAGAGCCGATGAGCCTATAATCTACTGTGATAGACCATCTGGTAGTATGAAAGTTTTCCATCAGTACAACGTTGGTATTCCAGAGGATAGCCAATCCTCCAGCCGTTCCTGTGGCATCAATTGAGACCGCTCCCCCTTGTCTCCAGTAGTAAGGAAGTAGCCGATCAAAGTCTTCTAAGGTACATTTTGTTTCCTGTAACAATACAACGTCTGGTGTTTCCACTAAGATCAGTTCTCGTAGCATTTTTTGCTTGCTACGTCCGTTGAGGCCTCTAATATTCCAAGATATGATCTTCATAATGACGGGGGGGTGGGGAGAGGAGGGAAGCTGTCCGAGATCAAGTGGATCTGCCCTGAGTTTACCATGAAGTTTCCTATTTCTTGTATGAGCTTGTTTGTGGATTTCCTTCCCCTTTTCTTTTCGTCTTTTTGAGCTTTATTTGGAATTTTTGTCTGACTTCCCTGGATTCCCAGAGCTTTGCTAGCCCGGGCTGAGGATCCTGCGGAAGAGTTGAGGAATACCTTGTGCACTTTCCTCAGTTGATACCTGGGTATGGTGTAAAGTTTTTGATGTCTGTAGGCATGCTCAAGGTGATCCAGATCCACTCCAGCTAGGTCCTGTTCCTCCAGCTCCATTTCCTTGTCCCCATCTTCTATCTCCTGCAAGTTTGGCGGGTCCCGAGCCAAGCCTAGGGGAGGAAGGTCCGATTCCTTACTCTGTGGGGGCCATTCAATGCCGTGGCCCGCGGACTGGGGTTCATTGTGCGGGGGTGGTACATTCTGATTTGCAGGGGTTGTAGGGTTTTCTGATTGATCTTGTAAAATTGCAAACTTATTGCTGGTAGATGGATCTTTACTTACCTAGGCCGGTGGATTTCTTCCTCCCTGTCGCCTTCTCCCTGCTGGTTGTATGAAGCCTTCCTTGTCTTTGCCGCTTTCTGAGTTTCCTTCCTTGTGAATCAGATTGAGAGGGCATTCTCTGAAGAGGTGACCATGTTCGTGGCATTTCCTGCATCGGAAGGGAATGTGTTCATAGTCGATGGTTTGGGACCAGTCCTCGTCATGATATTCCAGAGTGATGGAACCTGAGAGCGGCTTAGCTATGTTCAGATATACACAGATTCGTGCATATGACATGTAGCGTTGCTGCTTGGTGGATTCAAAGGACTTAACGTAGATGCCAATGGTGTTGTCGATGCCTGCTAGGACCTCTTCCAGCCAGAATTCCTGGGGGAGAGAGTACAGTCTAATCCATACCGGCGCATGGGCGAAGTCTTCCTTTTCGGGGCTGAACTTTTTTGTCCAGAACCAAGAAGATTCCAGCCGAGTTATAGAAGTATGGCCCTCCATCGAAGATACGTTTTCTATCCTCTAGGTTGTGGAAGATGATTGTGAAGAATCCCTTCGAACCCAGTTGTAGATCATAGTGGCCCTTTGGTTTCCACCAGTACTGTATCCATTTGACCAAATCACGCTCAGAGGGCCAAAGCCCTAAAAACTTTCCTACCAGGGCATTATCTCGCATGTATTGTTTTTTCTCTTCGATGCGTGGCGAGCTTATCACGTATTTTGGGGCCTGTGGTCCCTGTGGGATGCATTTACCCGGCGTCCAGGGGGCTGAGGCGTTTGTAGGGACCTTTTCCTTAGCTGGATCGATGTCCATCTCCTGATCCTTGAAGGTCCCTTCTGCCAAAAGCTTCGCGCGCGTGTATGGAGGCGTCTCAAATGTCGGCCTTTTCGTTCCTGCTTCAGGATTCTCGTTGGCTGTGATTTAGCTGTAGGAGACGCCGGTTGGCGCCCCCTCCCTGCGATTCATGAGCCCTTGCGGGGCTATCATCTTGTGGGCACAGTGCGCGGCGGCTATGAATCCCTAAACCCTAGTTGCAGAGCTAACGTAATAATCATGCTATGTGAATGTTAATTGAGCCACATTAGTATTGTAACTGAAATGTTATATTACCTTAATATAAGTATTTTTCTTACTTGAAAAAAGATTATTTAAAATATTAATACAATGTTATGTTTTCCGTAACATGAGGAACAAGATTATAAATGTTATATTACCTTAATATAAGTATTTTTCTTACCTGAAAAAATATTAATACAATGTAATGTTTTCCGTAACATGAAGAACAAGATTATAAATAATGCATATTGTGGTGTATCTTAATTTTTGTAAATTGAGAAAATTATAATTTTTTTTGTGTACCCCTTAATATTCTAAAAGTTCTATATTAATAGGCAGTAATTTTGTAAATGGAGAACATTATAATTTTTTGTTTACCCCTTAATATTATTAAAAGTTCTATATTAATAGGCAGTGATATTAATGTTCTAGATTGAGAACATTGTTCTACATTAATAAAGATATTATTATTTAAGGGGAAGAGTTAACCCCTTCCCCGGTCCTCAACGTTAGCGATCACCAAGATACGCTATCCTCGCTCTGTTTATCTTTGTACTTATCTATAATCAATTTAATTTTAGTTAATATTAATGTTAATAACGGTATGTAAATATTTTTTTAAAAGAAATGATTTGTAAAATTATTGTATCTAATAGAAGTATTGTATTTGATAATTTTCAATAAAAGTATCGTGTTTATTAATATTTGATAAAATATAATTAATGTGCTTAATTAATCTATTAATTTTTAATAATAAAAACATTGTGTTTAATAATATTTAATAAAGTATAAATAATGTGTTTAATTAATTTATATTATTAAGTAATGTATTTTTTTTAATCAAATTTTATGAGTTAAAAGTTGAGTTAGTATGTTTATTTTAATAATTTTTTTATAATAATAAAGTAACGTGTAAATTAAGTTTATGGAAACAATTTTACATGTTAAAAGTTAAGTTTATAATAATATTTTTTTACAATGTAGCAAGTTTAGTGGTAATTTATTTATATATATTATCAAGTTTATGGTAACAATTTTATATGTTTGTTAATAAATAGTTTTTTCACGAAATCATTAGTTTTTGTTGTTTAAAATTTATTTTTAAATGTAGAAATAGATTCAATATGCTAAAAAATCCTTGAGATATTAAAATTATACAGAAATAAACATTCAAATATGTGAATCTAACAATGTTTCTGATTTCAAAAAAATATCTCAGAAAATATCATAAAAAAGAGTTAGCAAATTCAATAGTAATTTATTTATATATTATTATAATAATTGACAATTTAAAAAATTTGTTAAAGGTAAATGTGATCATTTAAAATCTAATGCAGGATGGAAAAATAATAATATTAATTATAATAATTGAAATGCACATTGTGATATTAACCATGTAATAATCCGAAATTTTAATAATTTAGTTGAAGATGTCAAATGTTGTAATGATTTAAAAATTTTTAGTTGTTGACAATGTTGTGACCATCCAAATTTATATTGTGATGTCAACGTCACTGGTAGATGTATGAATTTAAAATCTAGTTGAAAATTGCTATAATGATTATGGCAATGTAAACAAACAAAATTAATTACTGCAACATTTTTTAATGATCTGGTTTGATTTATTTCTAATTTTAAATATGATAATATGGTTTAAAGTTTATTTTATTTTATATTGATATTTTAATATTTTAAAAATTAAATCTTTAAAGTTTTATTTGATTTTATATTGATATTTTAATATTTAAAAAATTAAATTCAAGATAACATTTTAAAATGATTTAGTTGTGATAATTTATTTATGATAATGTGATTATTTAAAAAAATATTTATAATGATAATGATTTAAAAATTAAATTTATAATAGATATGGTAATGTGATGAGTTAAATTTTTTTTTTATGATAAATATTTTTTTATTGAAAATGTGATTTAAAATTAATTTTATGGCAAATTTTCATTGATAATGTGATAATTTAAAAATCAAGTTTACAATAAATATTTTTTTAATTGAAAATGTTATTTGAAAATAAAGTTTATGGTACGTGATGATTTAATTGAAAACGTGATTTAAAAATAAAGTTTATGGGGAACATTTTTTAATTGATAATGTGATAATTTATAAATAAAGTTTATGATACATATTCTTTTAATTGGAATTGTGATTTAAAAATAGTCTTTTTAATAGATAATGTGATAATTTTTTTTATAAGTTTATGATAAATATGTTTCAATTTAATTGATAATGTGATAACTTAAGTTTATCACAAACATTTTTTAATTGAAAATGTGATTTAAAAATGAAATCTAAGATACATATTTTTTAAATCGTAAACATGACGACAGGGGATACCTCCTCGATCGTACCCTCCATGTCGTCATGCAGTTTGATAGATACCCCATCCAGGGAAATGAAAATGTGATGACGATTTAAAAGTTTATTTTATAATCCTTCGATGGAGTGTATGTCAGACCAAATGACAACATGGGGGGTACGATTGAGGAGGTACCCCGCCCTCATAAACAAATGGATGTAGATCGTCAGCCTTACCGCACACTTGTCCCTCTCGATGATGTTCAAGACAACATCCTCGGTCATGTCGAGATAATTTCGTATACACGTGTTTTGGTGGGTTATCATGAGCAGAAGGAGTTTGGGGACGACCTCATTCCTGCCTTGATCTCATGTCATCATCATGAAGGTTTCATGGTCTCCATGTCCAGGGATGATAACAACACTGGTCCTCCCTACCATGGAATATCCCTTGTAGCGTTATGATGGAGGAGCTCCCACACTCGACAATCAATTCCTAGCTAATGGAGGCTAATCAGGGATCTATTTCGATCATAAATATGGGGATTTGGCTTAACGAATATGATATCTTGGGCTTTTTCTTTCTTGGGTTTACAGGTTTCTCTCCCAATTGTTTGTTTCTTTCTATCACCTTTGATGATGGTCTATATCCCCTTCCTGCTTGCTTAGCTATGGCCTCGAGATATAGAAGGCCTTCCCACCCTCACTTTGCTTAGACATCCTGAGCAACGAAGGCTGCCATTGATGCAACAAAGTTTTATGAAGATGATGTACCAGAGACTTGTAAAACCAAAATGACTAAACTTGAAGAGGAAGTTCATCAAATTAAAGAATTCCATGATGAAGAGGAGGTTGAGGCTTAGGTTGGAAGCTTAATTATGGATTTGGGCTACACCTGAACCCATAATTCGAAATATTACAGAACTCTTAAGCTGTATTGGCACACCAAAACAATGGTGGCCATGAGAATGCTCCCCAAAGAGCAAGATTTTCGCCAGTTGAAAAGTAGGCAAGAATATTTGGAAACCCAAAATTCTTGTGTTTGAGGTAGTCACTTGGATTTCCAATCGTCAAAGCGGTAAATCTGTTCTTCTTGCCAAAAATTATGTTAGGGCCGAGTCCTACAAGGTTGTTGTTGGACGAGAGACCGTGGACCTCACCAGTCCTTAGGTTCCGCATGAGAAATGACATCTTTCTCTTGTTCTTTTTTTGTTGTTATGCTAGATATATGCTTTTATAATTGGATATCAGTATAGACAATTAGAACTTGGTTAAACATGTTAAGTTTAAATTCGTTAAGGATTAATTTCCCTTCAAGGCCAGACATTTTTTTTTGTTTTTTGAGCAATAAAGTCCTAGAGACTGTCATAGTCTTTGTGAGGATGTTTATATGTAATTTTTGATGATAATATGATGATTTAAAATTATGTAAATCTATTTGAAATTAACTTAAATGATCTTTATAGATAAATTTTTTAATATATATATATATATATATATATATATATTCAATGAGGTGATAATGTGAGATGAAAAAAGGTAATTTTACAACAATAACTTTTAATTCAAAGAGGTGATAATGTGGGATATCTTAAAATAAATGTATAACAATAGTTTATTTTAACCATATGATAATGTGATGAAAAAAAAAATTGAAATCAACATACATATATGTGATGATGATTTAAAAATTATGTATAATGTGATGATGATTTAAAAGTTTATTTAATAATGAAAATGTGATGATGATTTAAAAGTTTATTTTATAATGAAAAAATGTGATAATTTAAAAGGCTATTTTACAATGAAATTGTGGTGATGATTTAAAAGGTTATTAGTCCTTGTCGAAGGCGTAGAGAGACTATAGAGATTGATAATTCATTGATTTGATATTAGTTTTCCGTTTGACTATAAATTTTTGCATATTTTTTATTGTTCGAATTACAGAACTAAAAAAAATAATTTTTATATAATAAAAAAACCCATATATGTCATGATCTGATTTAATTTTTATTTAATAAAAAAACCCATATATATCATGATCTGATTGGATAATAAATTTGAAAAATAATACAGGTGATATTAACCATAATAATTGAAATGTACATTATGATATTAACCATGTACATAATTCAAAATTTTAATAATTTAGTTGAAGATGTCAAATGTTGTAATGATTTAAAAAATTTTAGTGGTTGACAATGTTGTGACAATTCAAATTTATATTGTGATGTCAACGTCACTGGTAGATGTATGAATTTAAAATCTAGTTGAAAATTACTATAATGATTATGGCAATGTACAGATAACAAACAAAACTAATTACTGCAACATTTTTTAATGATCTGGTTTGATTTATTTCTAATTTTAAATATGATAATATGATTTAAAGTTTATTTTATTTTATATTGATATTTTAATATTTTAAAAATTAAATTCAAGATAACATTTTAAAATGATTTAGTTTGTGATAATTTATTTATGATAATGTGATTATTTAAAAAATTATTTATAATGATAATGATTTAAAAATTAAATTTATAACAGATATGGTAATGTGATGAATTAAAATAAAATTTATGATAAATATTTTTTTTATTGAAAATGTGATTTAAAATTAAATTTTATGGCAAATTTTCATTGATAATGTGATAATTTAAAAATCAAGTTTACAATAAATATTTTTTTAATTGAAAATATTATTTGTAAATAAAGTTTATGGTAAGTGATGATTTAATTGAAAACGTGATTTAAAAATAAAGTTTATGGGAAACATTTTTTCAATTGATAATGTGATAATTTATAAATAAAGTTTATGATACATATTCTCTTAATTGGAGTTTTGATTTAAAAATAGTCTTTTTAATAGATAATGTGATAATTTTTTAAAAAAGTTTATGATAAATATGTTTAATTTAATTGATAATGTGGTAACTTAAGTTTATCGCAAACATTTTTTAATTGAAAATGTGATTTAAAAATAAAGTCTAAGATACATATTTTTTAAATCGTAAACATGACGACAGGGGATACCTCCTCGATCGTACCCTCCATGTCGTCATGCAGTTTGATAGACACCCCATCCAGGGAAATGAAAATGTGATGACAATTTAAAAGTTTATTTTATAATCCTTGGATGGAGTGTATGTCAGACCAAATGACAACATGGGGGGTACGATCGAGGAGGTACCCCGCCCTCATAAACAAATGGATGTAGATCGTCAGCCTTACCGCACACTTGTCCCTCTCGACGACATTCAAGACAACATCCTCGGTCATGTCGAGATAATTTCGTATACACGTGTTTTGGTGGGTTATCATGAGCAGAAGGAGTTTGGGGACGACCTCATTCCTGCCTTGATCTCATGTGATCGTCATGAAGGTTTCATGGTCTCCATGTCTAGGGATGATAACAACACTGGTCCTCCCTACCATGGAATATCCCTTGTAGCGTTATGATGGAGGAGCTCCCACACTCGACAATCAATTCCTAGCTAATGGAGGCTAATCAGGGATCTATTTCGATCATAAATATGGGGATTTGGCTTAACGAATATGATATCTTGGGCTTTTTCTTTCTTGGGTTTACAGGTTTCTCTCCCAATTGTTTGTTTCTTTCTATCACCTTTGATGATGGTCTATATCCCCTTCCTGCTTGCTTAGCTATGGCCTCGAGATATAGAAGGCCTTCCCACCCTCACTTTGCTTAGACATCCTGAGCAACGAAGGCTGCCATTGATGCAACAAAGTTTTATGAAGATGATGTACCAGAGACTTGTAAAACCAAAATGACTAAACTTGAAGAGGAAGTTCATCAAATTAAAGAATTCCATGATGAAGAGGAGGTTGAGGCTTAGGTTGGAAGCTTAATTATGGATTTGGGCTACACCTGAACCCATAATTCGAAATATTACAGAACTCTTAAGCTGTATTGGCACACCAAAACAATGGTGGCCATGAGAATGCTCCCCAAAGAGCAAGATTTTCACCAGTTGAAAAGTAGGCAAGAATATTTGGAAACCCAAAATTCTTGTGTTTGAGGTAGTCACTTGGATTTCCAATCGTCAAAGCGTTAACTCTGTTCCTCTTGCCAGAAATTATGTCAGGGCCGAGTCCTACAAGGTTGTTGTTGGACGAGAGACCGTGGACCTCACCAGTCCTCAGGTTCTGCATGAGAAATGGCATCTTTCTCTTGTTCTTTTTGTTGTTGTTATGCTAGATATATGCTTTTATAATTGGATATCAGTATAGACAATTAGAACCTGGTCAAACATGTTAAGTTTAAATTCATTAAGGATTAATTTCCCTTCAAGGGCAGACATTATTTTTTGTTTTTTGAACAATGATGATTTAAAATTATGTAAATCTATTTGAAATTAACTTAAATGATCTTTATAGATAAAATTTTTAATTCACACACACACATATATATATATATATATATATATATATATATATATATATATATATATTAATTCAATGAGGTGATAATGCGAGATGATAAAAGGTAATTTTATAACAATAACTTTTAATTCAAAGAGGTGATAATGCGGGATATCTAAAAATAAATTTATAACAATAGTTTTTTTTAACCATATGATAATGTGATGAAAAAAAAAATTGAAATCAACATACATATATGGTGTGATGATGATTTAAAAATTATATATAATGTGATGATGATGTAAAAGTTTATTTTATAATGAAAATGTGATGATGATTTAAAAGTCTATTTCATAATGAAAAAATGTGATAATTTAAAAGGCTATTTTATAATGAAATTGTGGTGATGATTTAAATGTGATAATTTAAAAGGTTATTAGTCCCTGCCGAAGGTGTAGAGAGACTATAGAGATTGATAATTCATTGACTTGATATTAGTTTGTTGTTTGACTACAATTTTTTGCATACTTTCTATTGTTCGAATTACAAAACTAAAAAAATTAATTTTTATATAATAAAAAAACCCATATATGTCATGATTTGATTGGATAATAGATTTGAGGTCTTATTGCCAGCTTCGCTATTCCCAATGAATTATATGTTTCCATATCCAAAGTTTGTATCATCTACGGTGCTTTGTGAATTTGTATTATTCATATTGAAATGCTTAGATATCCAAAGTTTATAGCAATAGACAATTCGTTGACTTTATATTAGTTTTTCGTTTGACTACAAATTTTTGCATAATTTCTATTGTTCAAACTACAGAACTAAAAACATTATTTTTTATTATTTATATAGTAAAAAACCCATATATGTCATGATCTCGTTGGATAATAGATTTGAGGTCTTATTGCTATCTTCGCTATTCCCAATGAATGATTTTTTTCCATATCCAAGGTTTTTATCATCTACGATACTTTTTGAATTTGTACTATTCATACTGAAATGTTTAGATATGCAAAGTTTATAGCGATTGAGAATTTGTTGAATTTATATTAGTTTTTCGTTTGACTACAAATTTTTGCATAATTTCTATTGTTTGAGCTACATAACTAAAAACATTATTTTTTATTATTTATATAATAAAAAAAAAACATATATGTCATGATCTCATTGGATAATAGATTTGAGGTCTTATGTGTTACTGTTATTGTTTTTATTTTTTTTATTACTATTATTATGTTTGATTTTTCTTTATTGTTGTGTACTTCAAGAGTCTTTGTCATTGTTGCGTACGTAAACATGCTTGCCACACTGCATTATTTCTTAAATGTTTGCATAGTGCGATGCCCTTCGACGGTTCTGACAGTCTTAAGTGTTTACCTAATAAGCCTCACAACGTTAAATGTTTATTGTGCAGATGTGTTACAATACAGTTTCATTCCATTTTTTGATACAGTGTTGTCTACAATGAAATTGGGCAATATTGTTCTTCACCGACATTACTGGTTCACTGGATGATGCTTGTTCGTTGGTTCGTTCGATGCTTCTTGTTGTTGTTTGATTCAACTTTGTAAATTTGAGGTCCTGCAGTTGCAGTTGGACCTCTTTGTGGTTGTCCACTAGTTTGTTGTTCTTCAACTTTGCAAGCTGTTGGACCTGTTGTTGTGGTTTGCAAGTTTTGGAGCTGCGCTTCTGTCATCCATCGTTGACGGGTAAGTTTCCATGCCATCATTTCGTTTCTATTCCTTTTTTCTGCTTGCTGTTTGCACCTTGCAAGCAAGAATTTTCAATAGTAGGAGTCCCTGCCTCGAAATTCTGTTGCAGAACATCTTTCTGTGTGGCTGTTGCGACCAAAATATTTTCCTTGTTCTTGAACGTTAATGTTCTATACAAAACCCTCCTTTGTCGCAGCTGTGGTGACATATAAAAAAGAAAACCAGATTTTCTCCTCTTATTTTCTGTTCCTGGAAACCATGCGTTTTGTGCATTTTTTCTAGGCTATTCCCTTCCAATCACATATGCCAACTTCCACGTCCTGGATATCATGCCATAACTGTTTACAAAATAGCAATGCAAAGGGGTTTAGAAAATGAATTCGGAGTTGTCATAAGGGGGAAACCATCTGCCAGGGTCTTGTGACAGGGAATGCGTTTATTCTCCCATCCTTTCTATCTTGCAGAGCATCTTTTGCCTCTGAGAAGCTTGTAGGATGTGTTATCCCCATTTTCTACGGATAACTAGGAGATCATGTCTCGAGGCCCACAGGTCCTAGACATGGAGTACCGAGAGAAGGATTGACCTGAGCATGGCCTTGGAGGGCCCATCCTTCTTCTTCTCCACCAGACTTGTCTTGTTAGCAGCAACAACTTCCATCACCATCGGCTTGGACTTGCATTAGAGAAGACTCTTGCTCCATGAGGTAATTGATCCAAGGTATCATGGTATGTGTCATCTTTGATCATTATAACCTTCTTATATATGCATCATGTTCCTTACATTTCTGATAACTGCTTGGATCTTACACTAATCCACTTGACCATTGTTGGGGAGATTAACGGGGTGACCTAGCAAGCTTGTATTCATGGGTTTTGGTTAGCCACCAGGGGGGATTTGCAGAGCCATCGTCCGCTCCCACCATTCTATCACTTTACATCTTATCTCCCATACATCCATCCCTTTCCCCTAGTTCAGCCATTAGGATGACCTTTTGAGGGTTACACTTTGTCCTATGGGAAGAAGGGGCTAAAGGCCCATGGGTAAAAGCAGCTGGTAAAAGATAAAAACCATAGGAAATGAAACCTAGAGATGCTTCGCCCAGGGATCCCCGAGAAAGCAATAAAAGGCCTCTTGATAAGAAACAAAAGGGACCCTAAGAAAAATAATAAAACAAGACCTAACCAAGAGGAAGGGAGGTCTCATCATGAGTCGACCCATTATGTTCATAGGTATCTAGCAGTATGACATTGCCATCATCTGGTCACCACGTCAGGGCAATGACCTTTGGTTGCATGGCCAAGGGAAAGGGGGTCTCATCACGAGCCAGCCTCATCATTTTTGCGAAAATACCAGTGGGTAACACTGTCAGCTCTGGTCACCACGCCAAGGCAATGTCCTCTGGTCAGACCTTGAAGTAAAGAGAAAGAAAAGCAATAAATAAAGAATAAAGGCAATAAAGGGGCTTGGAAAAAGTGCATCCATGACGGGTACAACTCACCTCCTACAAAGGCACCCACGGACAACACCTACCTCTGGTCTTACTATGACTGGACATCCCTAGACCATATCACTTCATGAACATGGCCTGAATGATCCTCTATGGAAACTTTCCTTTTCTTGTGGATATTAGCCCAACAGGTTATTTTGTTTGTTTCTTCAACTTTGTATAGTAGATATGTGTAATGTCTTTGAGCTCTTAGAGGACATGCTAGGGGTTTTATGCATGTATTTGATAAATTTAATGATGTAATATGATTGACATTGCTATGATCCCGAGGACTGATGAGCCCATGGAGGGCGTAGTTTTTGATGTGCAGGACCATACTTGTCGGACAGGTACCAGTGGACCGGTACACATGGGGATATGATTAGCTTGGACCTCCATGGGGTTGAAGAGCCCATCAGATGGTTGCTGGGATGGCAGAGACAGGGCAACATTGTGATGAGCCATTGCATGAGAAGAAAGAAGGATGTTCCACCGAGGACACTTTGGCAGAGCTCGGCCTAGGGGGAATCACCCACTGCAGATGGAACGTTTAACTTTGATGGACAGGACGTCACCTGAGATAGCTGGACATTGTCTGGAGCGTGTGGCAATGTGCTAAGGTCATTTGGTACGTGTGGCAGCTTGGAGGAGCCCTAGAAGGGCCAACGTTTGGTTTTCTGGATGCTGTGATTGCCCAAAAAGGGCCAACGTCTCCCTCAGAAGGGCTTGACGTCCCTCTTTTTGCTCATATTATGACATTTTTCTGGAAATTAATGTAAAAATAGTGTAAATTTTGTAGTCATCCTTGTCGGCTGTTTTAATGACCTAAAATTTAATTCAAAGGTCATGGATTGGTATAAATAGAGGATATTTTTCCTCATTTTGAACATAACATAACTCACTCTCTTGTGAGAGATTATCTTTTAGTCTTTGTCTTGGTATTCTTGGTCTTGGAAGTGAGGCGCAACTCTTGTTGGAGGATTCTTCTTGGCATTTTATGGTGTTTCTCTCATTGGAAGGTTTACAACTAGGGTTTGATGAGCATTCTTCATGATTTGTAAGTGAATTTTTCATGCAAAACTTCTTAAATGAATGGTTGTAGGCTTAATCTCTTACATTTGCTAATATATTGCTATTATATTGCTTAATCTTGAAACCCTAGGTAGCAAGCACACAAGTAGGTCCTTGCTATATGTCCCCATGATTGAGAAACTTGTTTTAGCCATTGATTAAGGAAGATATAGCCTAGTTGTTGCTACACTAATATCCCTTATCTGAGTTAGCATTAAAGTGTAGGTTGAAGAGAGGAGACGTCCTAAGTCTAGTTAATTCTACACCTAGGGTTTTAACCTTCTAGGGTTTGAAGAGCCTTGCTCCCGCAACACTTTTCTCCCTTAAACTTGTACTTTGAAGCTAGTCGTTTTTCCAAGAGTATTTAGAGAAAGATGAACGAGCATGAGGCCTTGCTTAAGCAATGCCAGAATGAGCCTCCTTCCCTTAAGGTTTTGATTCTAGGGCCTTGCCATTGCAACACCATAGAACCTAACCTTCTAGTCTTTAAATTTTGATCCTCCTGAGATCTTGCCCTTACTTTTGACTTCATATTACCCTAAGGCATTGGTTTTCTCTCCAATGTTGAGCTTGTTCATCTTTCAATCTTTCAAATTTTAAAACCCTAACTAACCCTAATGCACTAACTAGGGCTGACGTCATACCTGACGCAACAACCCTTCTAACCTAGTAATAAATGATGACGTCATGCCTTATTTGAGCTTCTGTTGATAGAAAACACTGTTGGCTTGGTCATCTTGTGATAGACATTAATAAATTGATGATATTCATTGACTAATTAGCAAAACGTTGACCTTCTTTGTCTATTATACTAACCCTAAAAGAAGCTGACGTCATCTCTAGGATATTGACACATCAACCTATTGTATATGAGCACTTAATGACATTTATTGCATTGATTTATTTCAAGGATTGATCATTTTTCATTAGACGCTATATTATTCCAGTGTTTATTGACAAGTAACATTATATGCCATTGTCATTATTGCAAACATTGATTTTGTCAATATTTACTGCTGTTTATGCTCATATACATTAAATTTGATAGTCATTGATTTATGAAGTACTAACCGTTATTGCATATATTAGTTTCATTGTTGTTTTGTCTCGCAAGCAAGTGCCCTTTTGTGGTTATTCTTTATTTGACTATCTTCTGGGCGGTAATCTGTGAAGGGGAAACTTGCCTTAATCCTTTGAGCCTTTTCCTTTCAAACCCCAGATTGCCAGGGACGTCTCCCTGTTAGAAAAACAGGACCGCGGAGCAATAAAATAAAACAAATGTAGAAACAAAACACAAAAGACACACAATACAAGAGAGACACAGATTTACGTGGTTCACCCAGTGTGGGCTACGTCCACCAGAGAAATTGCCAGGTCCTTCCTTTATTATTATCCAACAAATGAAGGGATACAACCTACAACAAAACCCGCTGTAACTTCCTCTTCTTTCTCTCACAGTCTCCTCTGTCAGAGTGCAATATTCACCACCCTCCATAGCCATGATACATTTCCCTCATAAAAGAGGGTTTCCTTCTAGGGAAAAAAACTCTAACATAATCTCTACTGTTAGATCTGCGACCTTATAATGAACGGTCCAGATTTACAATGAAATAACAATATACTTTGACAAGGAAATTTTTTCTTCGGGGGCTTCGCCCCTGAACCCCCATTGGGGGGCGCTGCCCCCGAACCCCCGCTGGGGGCTCACTTGCCCCCAAACCCCCCAGCCGGGGGGATAGCCCCCCCGAACCCCGCAGAGGGGGTACCCCCCCTCTACAGTCCCCCACGTGGAAGAGTGTACATACTTCTGGGGTGTAAATACTTCATGGGGTATAAACACGGCTAAA
>ML780990.1:867459-888492 GCA_009831015.1 Picea engelmannii | reverse complement strand
CTTTCCCATAAAGTTAGATCTACTTTATTACATGATTCCTTGATCACATGTATAGTTTAGAGTTTTGAATATATTAATGTCTTTGTTGTGATTGGTTTGTGTTGTTGTGATTGGACGACGCAAGAGCATCGTAGCAGAGCGAGAATCAACAGAGATAAAGGAGAGCTTTCACAAGTAAGTATATCATCCTTCTTCTCTTGTCTATTCAACACTTTAGAACTAGGGAAAGAGTAGTATTCTGTCACGGTTTGTTCCAGATCCGGGTGGATCTGTGGAGATTGGTCTGTGTCCGCACTCACGAATTTATCCTAGAACAATACCAAAACAAAAAAAATTGATGTCCTCTGGATTAAGTTCCATGAACCACATATAGGCAAGCGATAAGAAAACAAGTTGGCTTATCTATATAATTCAAAAGCTACAAGCGATTGGACGCCTATCTTGCGAATATCAAATCCAATATCGACATCAGCAAAGACAGGTCGACTGAAGATCCAGTATCGACATCAACAAAGACATGTCGACTGAAGATTCAAAAACAGTTTCCAATTAAACTTGCATGTGCATGTGCAGTCCACAGATCGCAAGGACTAACACTTGATAGTGTTGCATTTCAGCTTGCTGGAATTCAAGTACATGGACTTGTGTACACAACACTGTCCCGTGTCAGAAGTATAGACTCCTTATATTTACTAAGTCCTCTTACAAAAGATAACTTCAAAGTCAAACATAAAGTTGATATTGAAATGCAATGCCTCAGGACTACCGCAAAGTGACATCTGCAGTATGATTACCAATCCATACAAACAAACTCATTTGTATCAATTCTATCGCTTAACACGCGCAACTTACATGCACACATGGATGATATACTCAATGACTATGACACAATGCAATATGATATTCTGTGCCTACATGAAACATACATGGCATTATGCATGCAAAACAAACAATTTCCAAATCACAATTGCATATCAAGTTACATTACACATGGGGTGATGATATTGGTGAAAAAACATGTAACAATTTTGGAGCATATACATTTTGAGGAAAATAATGTTGAGATTGTGCTTGCAAAAGTATTTTTCCATGGATAAGAAATTGCAATATTGAATCTATATGTTGCTCCCCATGCAACATTCTCCAACATACTAAATGTTCTTTCCAATGCATTAGACCATTTGCATCTGAACGAAACCATTGTCATTGTGGGAGACTTCAATATTGACATGCTACAAAATAATTCCAGAACAGAAAAATTGGAAAACCACATGTTCAAATGCAATCTCCTCTTTCTTTTGAACAACACAAACCATGCACAAAACGCGCTTATTGACCATGTATGGTCGAATGTGCCCATTTCTCAATACATCATCTTTATCTTAGACACATACTGGTCTGATCACGATACAATTAGTATTGCACTTGAATTATGAGATATACATCAAACATATTGCAAAATCATATTTCTATGTTTCAAAGCATATCTGTCTAGCTTGTTGCGGAAAACCAAATTATCCAACTTCTTAGTTTTCCTTGGTTTGTACACATACTGGTCTAATCACCATACAATTGGTATTGCACTTGAATTATGAATTATACATCAAACATATTGCAAAATCATAGTTCTATGCTTCAAAGCATATCTGTCTATCTTGTTGTAGAAAATCGAGATATCCAACTTCTTCGTTTTCCTACTTTGTGATTGATTTTGGGCACATCATTTTTTTACAATTTTTTTTTATATATACACAAACATGGATGAACCAAAAAAAAAGCAAAAAAAAACAACGCTACATTCTTCTAACACTATCTGTTACTCTATTCCTTTTATTCTATTTTATTTAGTATATGTACATATTACTTGCTTTTTTCTTTACATGTCAACTTATGTTCATGTCCATTTTGTTTTGTAATTTTTTTCATAGAAACAAACAAGAAAACTTGACACGACAAAGAACTCTCAACCAGAAATGTAGAAGAATCCATGCAAAGGTGCATATTTCTACCCGTGTTCCATATACAATAGTTTTTCGTTTACTCTGTTTGTATTTGTTACAGTGGTTTGCAGTTCTATTTTTTTTCTCCCTGGATACTCCATATCTTCTTGTACATTAAATTGTCTTCATGTCAATTCCCTTTTCTGTGCTACTATCTTGAAATAAATAAATTTGTACTCTGTCTTTTTTTTCATGTGTTCCTATGTAGTAGCTTGCTTTCATGTCCATTGTATTCTCTGTATTGCTACATTGAAACAAGAACACAGTAATTGGGCACATGTGCCACATCTGAAAAAACTGGAGTGTAATGTGTCGCAACAAATACAATGCGAATGCTTGAGAATAAGAGGTATGGTTACAAAAAACTCCGATCTGCATACATTGTCCAAGTTGTCCAATATAGTTTTAAAAAATTATCTATTTCATTTGTTTGGCAAGTGGAGACAAAAATTTAATTTCAAAAATTATTCACTAATGTAATTTACTCTATTTGTACAGAAGCATGGAATGAGGAAGCGATTGGTCAGACTCCTGATAAATTATAGCATTATATAAATTACTATAAATCTTGGTAAAATGTTATAATATTCTATAAATTACTAAATCTCATGCTGCGGTCGGTCAGACTCGTGATACATAAGCATGGCTATAAATGTGAACTCGTGAGTCCGCCAACCAACACACCGTATCACATCTATTTTATACTATATTTCTATTTTATTTACTCTATATACATATTCCTTGTTTTTTTCTTTACATGTCAACTTATGTTCATGTCCATTTTGTTTTGTACTTTTTTTCATAGAAACAAACATGAAAATTGGACACGGCAAAGAACTCTCAACCAAAAATGTAGAAGAATCCATGCAAAGGTTCATATTTCTACCCGTGTTCCATATCCAATATTTTTCCGTTTACTCTGTCTCTATTTGTTACATTGGTTTGCAACTCTATTTTTTTTTCTCCTTGGATACTCCATATCTTCCTGTACATTAACTTGTCTTCATGTCAATTCTCTTTTCTGTGCTTGTATCTTGAAATAAATAAATTTGTACTCCATCTTATTTTTCATGTGTTCCTACCTAGCAGCTTGCTTTCATGTCCATTGTATTCTCTGTATTGATACATTGAAACAAGAACACAGTAATTGGGCACAAGGATGGAGCCTTATGTGCCACATCTGGAAAAGGTAGAGTGCAATGTGCTGCAGCAAATACAATGTGGATGCCTGAGAATAAGAGGTATGGTTACAAAAAACTTCGATCTGCATACGTTGTCCAATTTGTCCAACTATATTCTTTTCCCATAGTTGATGTGTTTCTATCACTTGATAATTATCACACTAACTATTGTTCTATGAGGCATACATTTCTTTCCTCCCTTTCTTTTTCCTCTTCTATACTTATCCGTTCTCCATTTTCTTCTTCCCCTCTATTATCCATTTATGATTCTATACTTAGTCCCGTGTCTATGCTCGCGAGTTCCCAGGATGGCAGAGTGACAAAATCCATTTCCATCTATATATTTACATCACAATTTCGACCGAGTGCCATTCGTTTTCATAGTTGGCGAATTTTATGGCCACGGGTTCCTGTGTAGGCACCATCAAACTCTCATGCCCCGTGTTCGTGGTATACATATTGCACTTGAAACTTTGGTGATCTACAATTCGACCTTGGGTTCGAAACCCCATGCCTCATTCTACCTATGATGACTCTGTCTGAATTCTTGCATATAAATGTTCAAGTCATATATTTTGTCTATTGCTTGTTGAGATAGATATAAACAACATCTCTTTTATCTTGAACCAGGTTCTGTTGAGCTCCAGCTATATTCCATGGATGGAAATATTTTTCCCATGGTTGATATTTTCCCAGTTTGTTTCCACACTTAGCCAATTTTATGGTCGCGGGTTCCCCTAATGCATTATCAAACTACCATGCCCCGTGCTCAGATATACATCTTGCACCCCAAAATCCGGTTATCTACAATTCAACCCTCGACTCCTTGAACTCGCAAGCCTCACTCTGCTTATGATAACTCCATCTGACCACTCCGCCTTTCCATACTTAAGACCAAGTGTTGTTCTGTGACGCATAAAGTTCTTTAATCCCTTTGTTTTTCTCTTCTATACTTGTTGCATTTTCCCTTTTCTTCTTCCCCTCTATTATCTCTTTCTGCTTCTATACATAGTCACATGTCTATGCTCGCGAGTTCCCGGGGTTGTAGACTCATAAATTCTATATCCATCTATATCTTCACATCACAAGTCTGAACGACTGCTTTTACCAAAGTACCAAAGTATATTTCACTCCCCTCCATCCCCGCCACCTTCGCCCCCTCCCAATGCACATTAACTATGCTTTTACTAGTGACAACTCACCACAGATGTTCGAAAAGATTGGCATTAATAAGCAAAAATCTCGAGGACATCTCCCATTAAAATGCATTAATGGGAGAATATTATGGAATCTGATTAGTTTCTTTCTGTCAATCTTGAATTCACAAAAAAATGTTGGTTATTTTAGTTTTTTTTTAAGGCGTCATCATAACAAGAATGCAATATTGTGCTGGCCCACTATCATCTACAAAGGTGTTGACATGATGCCCCTCTTTAGTATTGTGCATATATTACAGGTTCACATATTTGAGAATATTCTTGCATATGAAAATGTTGCTCCAGCCTTCCAATTTGAACATAGTTTGCATTTGGGCCACAAAGAACACTAATAAAATAAAATAATATGAAAATTGTTTAAGTAAATATGACAAATTATCTTCTAACTTAAACCTGATTTTGTCAAGATCCAAGTATATTACATAGGTGGCAATGTTTTCCCCACTTTTCCATAGTTTCTCTATTTCCCTTCCATCTTTGCACACTTTCCCAGTGCAAATTGATTACGCTTTTATTAGCTTTGAAAAGATTGGCATTAAAATGCGAAAAGGCTAAGGATATCTCCCATTAAAAAACATTGAACGAAGATTTACCAGAGATTATATTATGATGTTGCAGCATCCATTTTAAATACAATGAGGAAGTAAAGGAACATTCTCATCACCTATTGCTGCAACTCGACAACATTTCTGTGGAGATACACTGAATATTTTCGAGCGCAAGGACTAGAGTTTTCAGTGGTCCATAGCTTATGACTACTACTCATCCACTTCTGCCCAGAATAAAGTTATGTCAACATCTGAAATTGCAGCAACAGATTGTGTCCCTGATTTTTTTTTACTTCAAGGACTTGGTCACGTGTTGCGCCGAGAACTATATTCTGAACCAACAGATTTTCCAGATGGGAAACCATTCCCAAGTCTCCCTATCGCCTCAAGTATTTCGAAAGATGTTAAAACTTCCCGACCCAATGCCTACTTTCAAGGGAGATAATTGTAGACAATTCTTAAAGAAGCATGGTAATGAATTGGACCTCTTGCCAAATTTCTTATAGGACCTAGTGCACGCTCCCCAGGACATAGCCATATTACAGGTTAGTGCATTTAAATACCTTTTTTTCGGAAAATTGCATGGATTTTCACGAGGATAACGAGACAAGAAAGTGCAGCTGACATCTCTCGGATGATTCTGTATATTTTATATTTTACGGTTAAGGAACAAGCCATCTTCCATTGCGATAAGTTGATTTCCATTGAAATCTCTTCCCAGTTATTGCAATACATAAAACAAAAGAAATCCTTTATGTCATCTTATTTAATTTTCACCATGGCAAATTGCTATCCATTTCCTGGACTATGTATGTGTAAGAAGCTGAACTCTGAATTTGACCCAGTAACATTCTTGTGCCAGATACTATGGAGACACGATGCTTGCCAACATTTTTATAAAGTCTTTAATGATTTTGTTTTAGTTTTTAAAGCATTGATATTTGGAAAATATTTTCCCCGGTTGTCTTTCTAGCTGACAATCTTCCTGGATAGGAAGGACACACTAGAAGAAATGGGGAACTGTAATGTTATAAGGATTTTTGGGTCTAAGCAAAATCCAACCTTCCTTCCATGTCACATATCTGGTACAATGTTGTTTACTGGAATAGAAAGGGAGCACATCTACTGGTTTCATTTTTTCCATGGAAAAAAAAAGTCAATTCATCTCTCTTCCTTGGAAAGTCGAGGATTTCATGGTCAGGAACCACTTCAACAGTTATTTCACTGACACTATCCTAAATAAACTTAGTGCCAGTACCAATGATTCACACAAGCAGAACTACAAAGGCCCGGGTGAAAAAAGTGCTCAATCCCTGACCGCCACACCCAAGACCACAACATCTCGTAGCATTACTCCAATGGTCTACCCAAGTAACAAAGTCACACACATTTCTTCTGGCAGAGGAGGAGATAAGAACCCTCCCTCTAGCAAAATTGAAAGTTGTCACAAACTTCCTACGAGCAAAAAACAGAAAACAATAGTCCAAGAACAACAAAGACTGAGGGGAGAAATTGATATCCACGATATCACCCTGGAAGATATGGATCTATAAATTGACATTGAAAAAATGTTCCCTGACGATGACCACCTAGAGAGCACTTCTCCACACAATCCTGGGATGGAAATAATTGACATAGATACACTAGATGAAGAAGAGTATTTCGCATTTCAGAGTGTTGTTTTTGATAGCGAATCCAAAAAATTGATTATTGAAAAGAGATATGTAAAGATTAAGAAAGGAAAATCTCATTTATAGATCAACCTATGCAACATGCATCCTTCCCAGATCTCCCAGATACATCGAGAAGCTAGAAATGCTCTAGGAAACTCTATTAGCGACCTTGAAACAAAAAACGTCATGTTAAAGGAGTGAATCAAGGAATTGGAGGCAAATCTAATGCCTCTTCCCCTGTTTTCTACTCCTTTGGCAATGGTTGGGCCCACTGCACTTGCACCAAAGTTAAAAGGATCAACAAGCCTTCTCACATCGACTCGAGGCTATGTGGAAAATAATATAAACAAAAGAACAAAATTAATAACATAAGCTTGGTAGATGTTAAAGAATATGGTCTCTTTTGGAGAAAGAGCACACACTTTTCATGAGTATCTGCAAGCATATCTCAAGAATGAGCAAGGTTTCTACCTCGATGTAGTTTTACCATTTGGTGTTAAAGTTATCGGTATGATGGAATTCAGAAGAAGACAGGAGGATCTCCCTTCCTTAGATTGAATAGACCAGCTAAACACATGCTGGAAAGAAAAGGTAAAGAACCTAAATGGTATCGTTTAAGAATGTAGCTAGACCATATCTAGAAGAGACAAACTATTCAAGAAGCTAACTGAGATAGATCTAGCTGCCAGCACCGATGAAGTCCTAGACCTAAAATTGATATTCAACTTGTTTTTTTTTAACCAAGCAAGCATTTGATGATCAAGTTCATATCTATAAAAGACTATCATTTGAAAATTTCTATGGCATTCTTGAATATGGTGAAGATGACGTGAAAACCTGGCTAGTCGGTTATGCGATTAAAAACCAAGGTATTCAACAAGAATTGCACAACTTGTCTATTGATCTAAGGGACTTGGAAAGTGAATTCTTCAATATACAAATCCGACATGAAATCAATGTGGAGCCCATGAGGAGCTACATCGAAGAATGGTTCAAAAAGGTGGTCGACCAGATTACTAATGAAGGTCAAAGCTGAGGAAAGACATAAAAGGACATCAAAGAGAAAATGATAAGGCATGGGACACCATCATAGTAAGTTGATACTGATTACATTCTTCTATCTTCATTCGCTTACTCTAACAAATCTTTAACCAAGATCTGAAAATTTTCTCTTTCTTCTTGCCAGGTTTTGATGTTTTCCATCGCCGACTTTCTTCTTTCTACAAACTTTGTTCTTGCACATATTTTATTTGTAGTCTGTGATAGTCCCAATCCGAGTCATTCTGGAAAACAAATTTTTATTTCACAGAATTTTGTACTAAACTACATATTTTTTTACAAATTCGAAGAAAGCTATTTTTGGGAAATATTCTCAAATGTATTTTGTGACCTGGTTTATCTGAATATAAATATTTGAAGTTGTTCTATGGTGATCTTCAATGTTTGGTGTTGTTATTTGAAATTTGTATTTCTTCTTAAAATCAACTCATTTCTCTGTACATGTTCCTGTTCTATATTGTGCATATATTGCAGCTTCCTATATTTCAAAATATTCTTCGATATACAAAATGTAAAGTCATATATTTTTTTCTCTATTGCTTATGGGTTTGAGCAAAAAATGCGAGCCCAAAACACCATTTAAATTCGAGCATGGTTTACATTTGCACCACAAATAATCTATTAAGATACATTAATATGAATACATTTTAAATAAACAAAAAAAAAATCCCTTTAAACTTGAACCTGACTTTAACGGGCTCCTGGATCGCCCGTGGGTTGACCGGTTAGCGGACTTCCAAATCCTCATTTCCATCTATATATTCAAATAAGGAGCCCGACCGACTACCACCCCTTTTAACACTTAGCCAATTGTCTCACCTCGACGTCCCAACTTAGCGCTATCGAATTCTTATCCCGCGTGTTCCGTGATATAAATCTTGCACCCAACACTTCTGTCATATACATTTTGCACCCAACAATTCTGTGATACACATTTTTTAGACAACACTTTTGTCATTTGCAATTTGACCCTGGACCACTAGAACTTGCTAGCTTCACTATACCCGGGTTCAAAACTTTTGAAAAAACGACTAAGTAACGAGAAAGATAAAGTACAGGGAAAAGAGAAGACAGAAAATAAGGGTTAGTATATTCACATCTGTAATAGATATCCCATTTCCTAGAAATATCTTTTTCTACATGTTTATGGAGAAGTTATATACTTATTGCATATACTTGGAAATAAGTGCGAAGGTGGCGGGCACAGAAAACAATGACTAGGAATTGGAAATTGTCTAGACCCGCCAACCCGACGATCTGTGAAAGAAATTGCCATGGAAAGTGATCGGACAGGCTTCAACATAGGTTGACAAGGGTTCACGAGGAGACGTGAGGCCCCGATGGTCAAATTGTATTGATCGGAACTTTTGAGTGAAAACTGTGTAACATAGAAGAGGGGTTGATGTAGGAGTTCGAAAGTCAATTTGTATATCGCGGAAGCCAGGGGGCTGTTTGTATATGTAGGAGTACACATTTTTATTTCACAGAATATGTACATAACTATATAGTTTTTTACAAATTCGAAGACAACTATTTTTGGGAAATATTCCGAAATTTATTTTGTGACCCAGTTTATCTGAATATAAATATTTGAGGACATGTTCCTATTCTATATTGTGCATATATTGCAGCTTCCTATATTTCAGAATATTCTTCGATATACAAAATGTAAAGTCATATATTTTTTTCTCTATTGCTTGTGGGTTTGAGCAAAAATTGCAAGCCCAAAACACCATTCAGATTCGAACATGGTTTACATTTGGACCACAAATAATATATTAAGATGCATTAATATGAATACATTTTAAATAAACAAAAATAAAATCCCTTTAAACTTGAACCTGACTTTCTCGATCTCCTGGATTGCCCGCGGGTCGACCGGTTAGTGGACTTCCAAATCCTCATTTCCATCTATATCATCACATCAGGAGCCCAACCGACCACCGTTCCTTTTGACACCTAGCCAATTATCTCATCACGAACTCGCAACTTAGCGCTATCATATTCTTATCCCGCGTGTTCTGTGATATACATCTTGCACCCAACACTTCCGTCATATACATTTTGCACACAACAATTCCATGATACACATTTTGCATACAACACTTCCTTCATTTGCAATTCAACCTTGGACCATTGGAACTCGCAAGATTCACTATACCCGGGTTCACAAATTTCAGAAAAATGACTAAGTAATGAGAAATATAAAGTACAGGGAAAAGAGAAACATGAATTTACAATTTCGTGATACACATTTTGTAGACATCACTTCTGTCATTTGCAATTCGACTCCAGACCATTGGAACTCACAAGATTCACTATACCCGGGTTCACAACTTTCGGAAAAACAACTAAGTAACAAGAAAGATAAAGTACAGGGAAAAGAGAAACAAGAATTTGGTTAAGCATAGAAGATGGAAAAGAAGGGTTAATATATTCACATTTGTAATAGATATCCCATTTCTTCACAAGATCTTTTTCTGCATGTTTTTGGAGAATTTATATACGTATTTCATATCCTTGGAAATAAGTGCGAAGGTGGCAGGCACATAAAACAATGACTAGGAATTGGAAATTGTCTGGACCCGCCAACCTGACGATCCACGAAAGAGATTGAAAGAAATTGTCGTGGAAAGCTATCTGACATGCTTCAAAATAGGTTGACAAGGGTTCTCGAGGACACGTGAAGCCTCGATGATCAAATTGAATTGATCATAACTTTTGAGTGCAAACTGCGTGACACGAAAGAGGGGATGATGTAGGATTCCAAAAGTCAATTTGTATATTGTAGAACATGGGGGGCTATTTGCAGGTCAAGGAACACTAGAAGTGCACTCCGCTTGTCTAGGAATCCTTAAGTGAAAAAGTTAGGTAAGTATGGAATTGGAGGCACGAAAGACATTCCAAGAAATGGAGAAATATGGAAAGTGGACGTAGGGGCTTCAAAATGGGGTGACAACTATGTATCACAGAAGATGGTATGATGTGGGAGTGAGGTAGTAAATTTTTATATCACAGAGGTTCGGGTGCTGTTTGTAGGTCACGAAACAATGGAAGTGCAATATAGAGCTCACCTACCCGGAAATCCATGATCTGAAAAGTGGCTAGGCATCCAATGGCTAGCAGTCGGTCGGAGTTGCGATATAAAAGCACTGGCGCAAATGTGAACCCGTGATTCTGCCAAAGCGCATTGAAACATTTTTGGAAAAACGACTAAGTAAGGAGAAAGAGAGAGTATAGGGGAAAAAGAAATGAGAATTTGGTTTATATTCAAATCCGCAATAGATATTCCATTTCCTAGCAAGATATTTTCTGTATGTTTCTGGAGAAGTTGTATACATATTGCATATACTTGGAAAGAAGTCTGAAGGTAGTGGGCATAGGAAACAACAACTAGAAATTGGAAATTTCCTGAACCCGTGAATTGGACGATCCGCGAAAGAGATGTCAAGAAATGGTTAAGTGTGGAAAGCGGTCGGACATGCTTCAAAATAGGGTGACAAGGATACCCGAGGAGACGTAAGGCCCCGACTATCAAATTATATATATCGAAACATTTCAGTGCAAAATGTGTAAGACGGAAGAGGGTATTCCTGCCATCCTCAATGCATACCCATTCTGTTTTTACTAGTGACAACTCAGTGCACAAGTTCGCTTATTGGCATGAACAAGCAAGAAAACGTATTCAACAATGATTTACGGGAGCCCGAACAACCCCTAGGTTGGCGGTATTATATATCTTGCACCCAAAACTTGCGTCATCTACAGTTCCGCCATATACATCTTGCACCCAAAACTGATCTAGATTATTTTCGGCACGAAATGAGAGCGGGGATATAATAAAAAAATGCACAGAGATATCACGGATATCCAATAATATAAAAAAAATATATCAGAGATGAAACCATAAACACAGAGATACAATAATACACAATTTCTATTAATGAAATAAATGTACAGAGACTGTAAAAATACAGAGTGAAAGACTTGCTAGAATGGTGGCATCTTATCTCTGAGAAGAGATGTGACAACTACTCGCATTCACAAGAAGATGATTACAATGAGGCTCTGAAGGAATTTTTACAATAAATAGGAATGCCAAAAACCCTAGACATCCAAAAACCTAACCCTAGGAGATGAAGCGCCAAAAGTCACGTGGGCCCCGTTTGGGTAAGTTGGTACATCAACTTCTTGTGGTCATAACTTTTGCATATTATCTCTGTTTTAGGTGCATGATAGCCCGCTGGAAAGGTATTGTCAAGGAGATTCATTTTGGGGGCTCAATCATGCCTTCGAATATCATTGAGAAGCTCGATCCCGAAAAACCTTGATTTAGGCCCTCAAAATGGCCCCGGAAGTTAAAAACTGCTAAAAATAGTAAATTACCAAAATTGCCAGAAAACTATTTTGAGCCAGTTGGAAAAGGTGGGTGGCCACCGATATCCACCTAGATCAATCCTATATCCTTAGGAAGCAATGGTCTCCATTGCGTTGAGTTCCCGAGGGAGAGGGAAAAGCGTTTGCTGAATCTGCATCTTGGTGAGTTGTTTGCCTTGTTGGAGACGTCGCACTGCTCAGTTTGAGGAAGTCTGTCACAAACCTATTGAGGTTGAGGATGTTTAACAAGTCAAGCTACACGAGAGGATGGTGTGTAGAATGAATCTTTGTGCTTTGTTGGAACCTTGTTGACCTGCTTCTGTTGGATAGAAGGTACTTGGGGCGAGGCTGTAGTGGTTGCAGTGTCCTTATGTTCCCCTTTTGAACAAATTGTGAAGAAGATGAATTTTACAGTATGAGATACTACCTTGCGGCACTGTTTAGGTAGAAAAATAGTTAGAACTACCTCTGGTATTCTATAGAGATGACCCCCTAGAGAAACAATGACACTGCGGGGTCGAGACTCATAAACAACATGGTGTCTCCACATATATGGCTGGCCCAAGAGATGATCATAGAAATCTAGTGGGAAAACATCACATAATACCTCATCCTTGAAGGGTTTGATGCCATATGACAATTGACACTACTGGCTAACAGAAAGATCTCATCCTTGACAAAGCCACCCGATGTTGTATGGCTGCAAGTGTGGTGTTGTTGACAATCCCAATTGTTTGACGACCTTTGCTGAGATGAGGTTCTTCTGGCTTCCGCTATCAACAATAAAATGCAGCGGGTTCCCCTTCACCTGCATCTGTGAATGAAAAAGGCACTCCCCCTCTTCATGATCTGTTGGTTCTTCTGGTTGAATTGTTGTGGTCACGACAATAGCAGTGGGGTTTGCATTAATGATCTATCCTTTACCAGTATTTTCAAAATCATATTCTGAATCAGGGTTCGAGTCCTTGTCTTCAATCTTTCCCACCAATGAATGTTTTGAGAGACATTCATCGGTGTTGTGCCAGGGGATTTTATGGAAATCACACCATTTTCTGGTGTCCTTCTTTGTCTTCCTGTGACCCTTCTTTTCCTTTGGCTTGGACTAGTTTTCAGGAGACTGTTTGTTAGGGCCGTCTTTGTCATACTTTGGTTGTTGTGGATTTGCAGACCCGAACTCCCGTTTGTTCTGGTGATTAAATTTCTGCTCGATTTTAATAACATATCGATAAGCAACACCGAGTGATGAGATATCCAGAAAATCCATTTCAGTTTGGATGTATCTGTGTAGAGCCCCACGGTATTTCAGAACCAAATGTCATTCAGAGTCTTTGATACCCAGCTTGGTGCACAAGGTATGGAATGTATTGGTGAAATCCAAAACTACTTGGCCCCTCTCTTGTCACAGTGTGGTCCACCTCATGTACTGGTTCTCATAGTTGCCAACAGGGTAATACTGTTCCTTTACTGCATCCACAAAAAAATCCCAAGTGGGCTCGACCCCATATATTTTAGACTCCTCTATGGAAATTTTCTCCCAGTAAGTTTCCCACCAATGTTTGACATAAGGGAGAGCTTTAAGGAGTGCGAAGGTGATCTTTTCTCTATTGGAAAAATTGTGAACAGAGAAATAACCTTCTAGCATATTTAACCATTTGTCTAGGGCTTCTGAATCTATCTGTCCTTCAAATACATGAATATCAAAATTAACTTGTACCTTGAAAGGCGAGGTGCTTCCAAAGTGTCCGCTTGATGAATATGTCCCTATTTCTATCTGCAGGCGTTGAAGGATGTGGGAAAAATTCTCCATCATTTCGTCCCTCTGTCGCGTGAAAGCTTGCTCAAGCAACAGATTGATAGAATCGTCTGCTCCATCATTTTTATTTTCTTTTTCCATGGAGGGTTTCTTGGGCATGCGAGAGCTATTGTCTTCAAGAGAGACAAGATTGAGACCCAACTTACTATACTTGGACCTCGTCAGATACATGCACTGAAAAACGATCAAGAGCAGCTTGCTCTGATACCACTGATCCAGATTATTTTCGACACAAAATGAGGGCGGAGATATAATAAAGAAATGCATAGAGATATAGCGGATATCCAATAATATAACAAAAATATATCATATATGTAACCATAAACACAGAGATACAGTAATACACAATTTCTATTAATGAAATAAATGTACAGAGACTGTAAAAATACAGAGTGAAAGACTCGCTAGAATGGCGCAACTTATCTCTGAGAAGAGATGTGACAACTACTTGCATTTGCAAGAAGATGATTACAATGAGGCTCTGAAGGCCTTTTTACAATAAAAAAGAATGCCAAAAACCATAGACATCCAAAAACCTAACCCTAGGATATGAAGCATCAAAAGTCATGTGGGCCTCGTTTGGGTAAGTTAGTACATCAACTTCCCGGGGTCGTAACTTTTGCATATGATCTCCGTTTTAGGTGCATGATAGCCCGTTGGAAAGATATCATCGAGGAGATTCATTTTGGGGGCTCAATAATGCCTTCGAATATCAATGAGAATCCTGATCCTGAAAAACCTTCATTTAGGCCCTCAAAATGGCCTTGGAAGTTAAAAACTGCTAAAAATAGTAAATTACCAAAATTGCCAGAAAACTGTTTTGAGCCAGTTGGAAAAGGTGGGTGGCCACCGATATCCACCTGGATCAGTGGTAATATAGGCTTCAAAATAGGGTGACAAGGATACCTGAGGAGACATAAGGCCCCGATTGTCAAATTGTATATATCGTAACATTTCGGTGCAAAATGTGTAACACGGAAGAGGGTATTCCTGCCATCCTCAATGCATATTCATTATGCTTTTACTAGTGACAACTCAGTTCACAGGTTATCTTATTGGCATTAACAAGAAAAAAAACGTATTCAAAAACGATTTATGAGAGCCCGACCGACCCCCGGGTTGGCGCTATTATAGATCTTGCACCCAAAACTTGCATCATCTACAGTTGTTCCATATACATCTTGCATCCAAAACTTTCGTGGTATACAATTCATCCACATACTGTAACATGGTTTACATTTGCACCACAAATAATCTATTAAGATACATTAATATAATACAATTTAAATAAATATATTTAAACTTGAACTTGATTTTTTTCGAACTCGTTGATTGGTCCTATATCGTCACATCATGAACCCGACCGACCACTGTTCCTTTCAACACTTAGCCAATTATCTCTCCACGGTGTTTCAACTTAGAGCTATCGAATTTTTATTCCCTCTTTTCTATGATATACATGTTGGTTCACTTATTGGAATTTATAATAAAAAAACACATTCAACATCGATTTACGGGAGTCCAACTGATCCTCAGGTTGCCGCTATTATAAATCTTGCACCCAAAACTATCGTCATCTACAAGTGCACGATATACATCTTGCACCCAAAACTTCCAAAATCTACAGTTCGTCGCGACTTAGCACTATCGAATTATTATGCCCCCTGTTCCGTGATATACATGTTGCACACAACACTTCCATGATATACATTTTGCACCCAACACTTCTGTCATTTACAATTCGACCCCAGTTCACAAAACTTTCAAACCATTTATCACCCTCTTCAATCCCTGCCACATTCCCGCCCTTCCCAATGCACATTCATTATGCTTTTACTATCGACAACTCAACATACAAGTTCATTCATTTGCATTATTAAGAAAAAAATGCATTCAAGTATATGGAGTCCGACCCACTGTCGTTGCTTTTCATACCTACTTGTCGAGTTACCGTAACCGAACTTTCCTTCCCCCTTTTCCGTGATATACATCTTGCACCCAAAACTTTAGTGATATACGATTCCATAGTTAGCCAAATTTATAGCAGTTGATCTTCGGGTTGGTGCTATTATAGATATTGCACCCAGAACTTCCGCCATCTACAATTTCATGATGCACATCTTCCACCGAAAACGTTTGTGCTATACAATTCCTCCAAATCACAAGCTTCGCTCTACCCGACTTCATAAACATTTCAAAGAATTTATTGCTGTCTTCCATCCCCACTACCTTCGCACCTTTCCCAATGCACATGGATTATGCTTTTACTAGTGACAACTCAACACACATGTTTGAAAGATATTGGCACTACGTTGCTTAGTCACAACTCACCATACAAGTTTTCTTAACAATATTACTTGAATCTCCCCATTTTCCAAAAATAACCTTATAAGCTACTTGGCAGGGACTATGTTTCCACGCAACAGTTGTTTTATAATGAAATTGTAGTGATGATTTAAAAGTCTATTTTATATTGATAATGTGATGATTTAAAAGTTTGTTTTATAAAAATAATATGAAATGATTTAAAAGTCTTTGAAATTGTTATTTTTTATTTCTTTACAAATAACTTTTTTAATTCATTGATATATATATGTGTGTGTGTGTGTGTGTGTGTGTGTGTGTTGGCACAGGGGCAGACCCGAGGTTCAACGCTATAACAACGCACCAACAAAACCCTAACTACCGTCCCTTTTGGCAACACCTGTGAAGCAGATGAAGTCTCACCCGAGGTAGAGGCAGGGGTGGTTGCAATATTCAGGTGTCTGGAACCTTAGCTAGGACATAGATATATGATTCTAACACTTAATAAAGCACTTAGCACCATTAGTTCCTTAATATGCAATCAATATCCACTTCGCTGGTAAAACAGAGCCTTGTAGCATTCACAATGTATTCAAGCACTTAGCATCGGTAAATTAGATCAGATCTAACAGATCAAGCACCAAGCATATTCATGTGTATCAAATGTAACATTCTACACATCATTAGCAATAAGCATAAGCATATCTATCCAGTCATCTCAAAGAACTTAGAAAAAGGAGACATAAATACATTAAGACAAGAACAAAGCAATACAACACAGTATTTACGTGGTTCACCCCCACCTTGGGGCTACGTCCACCAACTCTTCTTCTTTATTAGTGTCTTTAATTGGTTACAAGCACAGAGCCCTCAAAAACCTACTGCGCACAGGACAAAAGATCTGCGTAGCCCGCTAGATCCTTCTTCCTTGCGTTATAGCACCAAGCCTCTTGCACTTAACTCTGCAAGACTCTCACAGTCATACACACAACACTTACAAGCCTTCCATCACATAGATACAACACTAGCACTTAGCTCATCGGCTTACTTGGTCTACTTCTTACATTGCCTAGCTACTTATTTATACATTACAAAATAGGCCTAAGCATGGGTAAACCCATGGGCCGACATCCCAATCCCATTACATATTCCCAAAAACCCAAAAAGGACCAAAAAGTGGGCCGAGATCCCATTATCTTCGCTCCATCTTGCGCTCCTCCTTCGACAAGCTGTTGAAGTCCCAAAATAGGTCACATGACCAAGAATATCCCAAAACTTGGTCAAGGGCCAACATGCCCCCAACACTCACCTGTGACTCGTCCCGAGTCACTCTGGTCTGATCAGTTCTGTTTCGAATGCCTCGAGCTTGGCTCAAGCTATTTCGACCTGCTACTGTGCTACAACCTCTTGCTCAGTGAACTCCTGGATCACTGCATCGTTCACTAGCCCTTCTAGGCACTGTTTTGCTGTGATGACAACTTGTTCTAGCTCTGCTCCTTGGCTTTCAACTTCAGTGAACAGTTGACATGCCTTCTCTTGCACTGGTTGAAGTCATTGAGTGTTGGCATAGGGGCATACCTAGGGTTCAACACTCAAGAGCGCACCAACAAAACCCTAACTATCGGCCCTTTCGGCAACACCTGCGAAGTAGATGAAGTCTCACCCGAGGTAGAGGCAGGGGTGGTTGCAGGACTCAAGCGTCTACAATCTTAGTTGGGACACAGATCTATGATCACACACTTAACGCAACACTTAGCATCAACAGTTACTTAGAATTATCTTTTATATCACTTTACAGGTAACACAAAGCCTCATAGTAGGTTCTTAGATCTAGGATAATTCAGTATTTAGCTATACAAGATGGTTAGATTCAATAGATCAAGCACTAAGCATATTATACATTATATCTAACATGAATTCATATCTTATAAGCATAAAGCATCAATATATCTATATAATCGAATCAAAGAACTTAACAAGGAGAGAAAGAAAAACACATCAACTCAACACACAGAGTTACCATGGTTCGCCCCCACCCTAGGGCTACATCCATAAAATATTCTTCTTTATTATCTCGGCCAAGTAGTTACAACACATAACTTCAATAGTCTCGAATTCGCATAGGATAGAAGATCTGTGCAGCTCACTAGATCTTTCTTCCTTGTGTGAAAAGCACAGAGCCTTCTACAATATCTTGCACAAAACCTCTTACAAGATGCACAGAGCATTTACAGTCATTATCAACACTTAGCACACTTACAACTCTACGATCACATAGATCCAACTTATCACCTCTCTTACTTACTTTGGCTATACATATATTTATACATACAAAAGTGGGCCTAAACATGGGTAAACCCACGAGCCGATATCCCTTTTCCCGTTACATTATCCCAAAAACCCAAAAAGGACCCAAAGTGGGCCGAGATCCTGTGATCTCTGGTTCGCGTTGCGCTCCATATTTGACAAGCTGTCGAAGTTCCAAAATGGTCAAATATGACCAAATATTCTTCAAAACTTGGTCAAGAGCCAAGAGGCCCCCAATGCTCACCTGTGACTCGTTCCGAGTCACTTTGGTATGATCAATTTTGCTTCAAATGCTTCGAGCTTGGCTTGAGCTTCTTCGACCTGCTGCAGTGTGACAACCTCTTTCTCAGTGAATTCTTGGATTACTGTGTCATTTACTGGCCCTTCCAGGTGGTGTTCTGTGGTGATGATAACTTGTTCAATCTTGGTTCCCTAGCTTTCAACTTCGATGAACAGTTGGCATGCCTTTTCTTGGATTGGTTGAAGTCGTTGGGAGACTTCCATCACTTTACTTTGCAGTGTATGTACCTATTGCTGGGCGGTGTGTTGTTCTGCAAACCTCTTCATTCTTTCAACTGGGGTCAAGGCCTTCATTTGCACCTGTAGCGTGTCTGCGTGCTGCGTTGCTTCTTGGAGTTGTACCTCTAATGCATGTAACTCTGGGTTCTCTGTGAGGTTCTCGAGAGTCTAGGTGCTTCTAGCACACAACTGCCGGTATTCCAAGGAAAAGGTTTTTAATCGGTCGATTGTGTTACTAGCAGTTGCCTCTCTTAGATCTCTTATTTCTTAAGGAGTCTTAGGTACGGTACGCAGTTCCAGATTTGTGATGCACTGCTGAAGTTGCTAGAATACTTCTTCAAGTTGTGTCACCTACTATGGAACACGTTCTTCAATCTTTACTTCTATGACCATCACAGAGTGAAGTGCTTTGTGAACCCTTTCCTGTACTTCAAGTTGCTCTGCTAGCAACTGTGCTTTTTCCTCATCCCACTTCGCTTTCAAGGCTAGCTTTTCCCGTTCTTCCTTACTCTGTTGTTCTAGAAGTGCACTCTGTACTTGTTCTAGAAGTGATTGCGCTGTGTCTTCTTGAGCTCGTCGAAAGCGAGCTTTGACTTTATCGGTGATTTGGTGTAATTGGGTGGGCTCATCATCTGTTCCCACTGTTGCAACTGTCAAGGGCATAATAGAAGCTACTCGGCTAGACTGGAGTACCTGTTTCATTCCTTGAAGTTCGCCCTTGATTCGGATAAATAAATCCTAATGCTTCACTTATTTTTTGTCCGCGATCTCTTGTGAAGCATCATTCAGTGTAACAGTTAAGAAGTCAAAGTCATTTGGTGTGAGGTAGCATTAATTGATGTTCTATCCGTATGGTGGGATCTAACGGTCTAGTGGCGAGCCATAAATGCGGTCCGACCCATTCGGAATGGAAGTTGAATGGTTATATTGGATTCCACAGCTATATTGCTTCGCCATGTCTAAGTGACCCATGTCATTGTTATGATATCCCGACGAAGCTTGATTCCTGTGATTTTTCCTTCTGCGAAGTTTTCGCTGGATTCTTCTGTAACTTTTCGATCTTGGATTTCTTATTTCTTAGCTTCCTGGCCTTTTTCCCAGTGAGTTTCATCTTGATCATCCATTTTCCATTCTGATTCTTATCTTCTCTCATCATAGACACTTCGCAGTGCTGAGATTCTTTCATCACATCCAAGGGTAATACTCTTTCATCATATGGATTAGGTATCTCGGTCTTTTGTGGTTCCTCTAATGTTCCTATAACATTGATATCCAAGTCCTTGGTGTTCAATAGCTTAGGCCTATCCTCTTGTTATTCCATCAAGTAGGAGACCCTTCTAGCCATAAATTCCATGAGTTCTTGCTTCTTCTGTTCTAGGGCTTCCTCTTCTTCTTTTCTCCGGATCTAGTTTTTTTCAATCCAAATATTGCCTAACAAAGATGGAAATGGGGCATGGCCCTCAATAAATTTTATAACTTTGAATTCTTCCTCTATCGAAGATCCATGGGTGATCATAGCTATCTGAGTAATCCTACCACATAGGGTTACCATTTTTCCTTTAAATAATCCTATCGTTCCTAGCGAAGGCACTAGAGAAGGCCTTCCGAGGGTTTCCCAAGTACTTTATGTCATAATGTTCATCTGTGTTCCTTCATCCAGAGCACAGTCAATGTCGAAGTCTCCTATTCTTACTTCGATTTTCTCCTTTTCTTTGAAGATCTATGACAAACTGACATTTTTATGTTCATCCAGGGTTTCTTTCATTTTCAATAACATAATCTCTGATTCTTTCTGGGATCCTTCTATTTCTAGATCTGTCTTAGGGTGTCCTTCATTTAGATTTATTCTTTCTGGGATCCTTCTATTTCTAGATCTGTCTTAGGGTGTCCTTCATTATTTTCTGTTCTCACTCCTTTGGCAACTAGTTTTCCTGAGGAGACCTCTTTAATTTTACAGTCTTTAGCAGTAAACAAAACTTCACATCCTTTATCACACATCTGGCTTACACTAAGAAGGTTGTGCTTTAATCCGTCT
>ML780990.1:824820-863927 GCA_009831015.1 Picea engelmannii | reverse complement strand
TTCCAACGCTGTTTCAGCACTGTTTTTCAGCGTCTGTGTTTGCATTTGTGTTGCAGCATGTTTCAGCATCTTCTCCTCATAAACAATCGATTTCCATCAATGACAACCTTGATCATCTGCGCCTTGATCATCTGCGTCATCTCTGTTGTAGCCATATTTCCAACATAGGTATAACATATCTATCATTATTTTTATCGGATCTATTCATATCAAAATTTCTTTCATCTATTAATGCCCTAGTTTTCAAGCTAGGATAAAATCTATCAAGCATACCTAAATTCATGTTTCAGAAACAAAAATTTCCACTTATCTTACTTCTATAGAGCACAAATATTTCAGATCTAAGACCTTTAACTATTCTGACCTTTATCAGAGCATAGGGCTTACAGATATTACCTCTTTCTTGTAGATCTGACCTCTTTCTTGCACAAAGCTTCACAGGTCAAGTAGAATACTGTGCGCCAAGGCACATATCTACACACAGAGCTTTATTTTCACAGAGCTTCTTCTTTTCTAGTTCCAAGCAATCACAGTTTTGGGTCATGACAACAAAACCATTTGTTGGCATAGGGGCAGAGCCAGGGTTCAACACTTAAGAGAGCACCAACAAAACCCTAACTACTGACCCTTTTGGCAACACCTGTGAAGCAGATGAAGTCTCACCTGAGGTAGAGGCAGGGGTGGTTGCAGGACTCAGGCGTCTGCAACCTTAGCTGGGACATAGATCTATGATCACACACTTAGAGCAATATTTTCTCATTCTGTAGTACTGTGTTTCTCTACAAGGTCTCTCTATACTTGTGCCAAATCCTGGGTGGCTTGCATTGTTTCTTCCTAAGCTCGTTGAAGACGAGCTTCGACTATGTCAGCGATTCGCTGGAGTTGAGTTGGCTCATCTCCCATTTCTGGTGTTCTTGCTGACAGAGGCGTAGTGGAGATTGCGCGGCTAGACCGTAGTGCCTGTTGCACTCCTTGGAGCTCATCCTTAATCCAATTGAAAACCTCCTCTTGTTTAGCCTCTTTCTTCTCTGCTATCTCCAATGAAGCGTCACTCAAGGCTTCTACAATGAAGTCAAAGTCATCCGGGGTGAGGACAGTCTCGAACTTGGTCCTAGTTGCTTTCACTTTATTCCTGGATGAAGGCTTCAGTGGGGAAACATTCCTTTTCTTTGAAGTGTCCTCCTCCTCGCCTTTATTCTTCTTGAATTATGTTCCATCTACCTCTTCACCATTATCTCCTTGTTCTAGTGAGATGGACGCATTTTTTACTGAGGTACTGTTTATATCCTGAACTTCTTCAGTTTCCTTCGTCTTACTTGGTCCGAGTGTATCCTGTGCTGCTTCGGGACTATCTATATCAGAGACCTCCGTGGGGTCTACTAAAATGAGGAGGTCCATTGACCACTCCTTGGTGATTTGTTCCAAGTCATCCTTCGTCAGCTTGTAATATGATTGCAGTTGTTGTTTGTGCTCATCAACGCGCGTTGTGATATAGATAAAATGGCGGTTTGCGCTGAATTTCATCAAGGGCCTGAACATGTGGAGTGTGTTCAGGGTTATATGAGGTGTAGACTAGATGGATATATTCAGTTGGTTGTAATGCGTGTGGAAGATGACATTTGACTGCCATTGCTTGTTCATATCATTCGAGTACCACAACGCACTGAACTTCGCAGCCAGAGGTTCAAAGGGCTCGATGTCCTGGAAGGTCGCACCTTCCGGCATCTCCCATGTGATGAAAGCGATCAGGATGAGAAGTCAACTAAAGTGGAATTCATATCCTTGATCCTGCACTTCCCTGCAGTCTAGTTCCAACTGGTTCACCAAGTACTTCGCACGATTCATTTGTAGGTCCTCTGCGCACTTTCTTGTGAGGTCGACTAAAAATATGGTCACTTGGGTGGGCCAGTTCTTGTGAACTAATTTTCCTGTGATCAATTTACAGGCTAGGTGCACTACACCGCTATGGATAGAAGCTACCTTGTAGCCTTGCATGCCCTTCTCGACATCGCCATAAGTCTCTTTGATTCTCTGTGCTAGTGCTCGGTCTGTGGTCTTTCCAGGGTAAAAATCCTGTGGGAAAGGGCCTTGCATGCTAAGCCCGATGATCTGATTGATCAGTGTTGGATCTACTATGATGTGGTGATTCAACCACAAATAACCTCCATGGTAACTCGATAGCATCAATTTGACGAATGCATTCACCTCCTATTGTCGTTCGAAGTGTGAGATCTTCATAACATTCAGTAGGGTGGACTGCGCGAGTTTCTGGGTCCATGAATGAGGGACAATATTTGAATTATTTCCTTTATTCTTGGTCAGATACTTATGCGGGGAGAGCATGCCGTAAACATTCCTGTCGCTGAGGTTGAAGTCGCTAAACTTCAATGCTGCGAGCTTATCTTGGTCGGCACGAACTGCGTGCACCCCTTTCGGAAGGTACACAGTGATCAAAGAATATTCAAATTCTCAGGGTACACTGTCATGATTGATTGCACCGCTTAGAGGTGGTAGATAGGCAGGTAAAATGCTCAAAATCAGCTTGGCATTCACGAGATCGTCTCCGTTATTAGTTCATTTTTCATCTACTAGCCGAGACGGTTCGGCTTGAGCAGTGGACGGAGAGGTTGGCAGTCCTCTCATCGATGATGCTTGAACACCTCTAGACACTCCTCTCTCTGACATGACTCTCTTGATCATTAAATCAAGGAGAACTTCTGTTACTAATTCTTCAACTGCGGTGAGCTCGTCGGACATACGCGCTCGGGATTAACAATCACGAGTTCAGGGAATAACTTAGAAACAATAACGAGATAGAGAGAAAGAGCGTGAAGGTCACTGCATAAACTTAGCTTAGTCTGTGGGCTTCAAATTCTCAGTTGGCAAAAGCATTCTCTGTGCATGGCACGACGAGATAAATAGGCAACTTGGCAACGATTTTCTTGCAATGGGTATGAAGCCTCATTAACTCTTGTTCTGTTCATTATGGCGTGGTCCAACGGTCTGATGACGAACCCTTTTTGATTTTCTGTCCATTTGGATCAGAAGTCGAACAAATATATCAGTCCCAACGACTATATTGCTTCGCCATGGTGAAGTGCCATGTGTCGTTGTTCTGATATTCCGACGAAGCTCCAATTCTACAATTTTTCTATCTGTAAAGTTCCCTCTGGAATCTTTTGTAACTTTTCAATATTATCCTTCTTCTTACTTAGCTTTATAGCCTTCTTTCCAGTGAGCTTCGTCTCAGTAGTCCTTTTTCCATTTTGATTCTTATCTTCTTTTGACATAGTCACTGCGTACTGTTGAGGTTCTTTCCTAGGATTCAGGGGTAACATTTCTTCTTTGTCTAGGATAGGTACTTCAATCTTCTATGAGTCCTCTAATGTTATTGCAGCTTTGAGATCTGGGTTTCTAGTTTCAAATAGCTTTGATCTGTTCTCTTGTTCTTCAATCAAGTATGCGATCCTTCTAGCCATAAAGTCTTTTAACTCTTGTTTCTTCTGCTCCAAAACTTCTTCTTCTTCCTCCCATGTGACTTGATCTCTGTCAATCAAAGGTTTCCCTAGTAGCATGGCAAATGAGGCGTTGTCCTCAATAAATTTAATAATCTCAAAATCTTCTTCCGTCGAAGTTCCATTGCCATTCATAGATATCTGAGTGAGCTTTCCACATAGTTTTACCAGCTTTCCTTTGTATAACCCTATCCCTCCTAATGAAGGAATCATAGTAGGCTTACCTATATCTTCCCAAGTTCTCTCTATCATGATATTCAACTGTGTTTCCTTATCCAAAACACAGTCAATGTCGAGGTCTCCTATTCTTGCTTCGATGCATTCTTTTTCTTTAAAGATCTCTGACAACCTAACATGTCGGTGATCATTCAAGGTTTCTTTCATCTATAACAATACCTTATCAAATTCTTTTTGGGGTTCTACTATTTCTAGATCTGCCTTAGGGTTCTCCTGGTTCATATTATTCTTTCAAGCTTAGTAATCATTCTAGGGCAATTCAACACTTCATGGTCTAAAGATTTACAACAAAGACAACTAGGTCTTCCACCAGGGAATTCCTTAGCCAGATGTCCTGGTTTTCTGTAGCTATAACAGAGGGTTAATCCTCTCTTTCTTTTAAATGATCCCCAGCCTCTTCTAAACTGCGCACTAGGATCATGGTAACTAACTTGCAACAAGTTCTTTCTAGGATCCTACATCCATTCGGTAGTCCAAACATTCTTTCTATGAATGGGTATAACATATCTATCACTATTCTTATTAGATCTATTCATATCAAACCTTCTTTCATCTACCAGTGCCTTAGTTTTCAAGCTAGGAAAAAATCTATCAAGCATACCTAGATCCATACTCTAGAAAAACAAATTCCACTTATCTTACTTCTATAGAGCACAAAGCTTCCAGATCTAAAACTTTTAACTATTGTTACCTTTATCAAAGCACAAAGCTTGTATATATTACCTCTTTTAATTAGAAACTTCCACTTTTACCTTTCTTAGAGCACAAAGCGTTCAGATCTTGTTTCTTTTCTTCAGTTTCGACCTTCCTTCCTCAGATCAGACTTCTTTATTTCAGATATGACCTCTTTTCTTCAGATCAGGCTTCTTTCTTTCAGCACAGAGCTTTATAAAATGAGTAGGATACTGTGCACTAGGGAACAGATCTTTCCGTTCAACCTCTTGCACAAATCTTCTCCTTCTTAGTTCCCAACAATCACAGTTTCAGGTCTTGACAACGGAACCATTTGCTGGCACAGGGGAAGACTTGGGGTTCAATGCTATAACAACACACCAACAAAACCCTAACTACCAGCCCTTTCGAAAACACCTACGAAGCAGATGAAGTCTCACCCGAGGTAGAGGCAGGGGTGGTTGCAAGACTCAGGTGTTTGCAACCTTAGCTGGGACACAGATCTATGATTCTAACACTTAATAAAGCACTTAGCACTGTTAGTTCCTTAATATGCAATCAATATCCACTTCGCTGGTAAAGAAGAGCCTCGCAACATTCACAGTGTATTCAAGCACTTAGCATCAGTAAATTAGATCAGATCTAACAGATCAATCACTAAGCATATTCATGTGTATCAGATCTAACATTCTACACATCATTAGCACTAAGCATAAGCAGACCTATCCAGTCATCTCAAAGCACTTAGCAAAAGGAGACATAAACACATGAAGACAAACACAAAGAAATACAACACAATATTTACGTGGTTCAACCCCACCCTGGGGATACATCCACCAACTCTTCTTATTTATTAGTGTCTTTAATCGGTTACAAGCACAGAGCCCTCAAAAACCTACTGTGCGTAGGACAGAAGATCTGTGCCGCCCGCTAGATCCTTCTTCCTTGCGTTATAGCACCAAGCCTCTTGCACTTAACTATGCAAGACTCTCACAGTCATGCACACAACACTTACAAGCCTTCCATCACACAGATACAACACTAGCACTTAACTCATCGGCTTACTTGGTCTACTTATTACGTCGCCTAGCCACTTATTTATACATTACAAAATAGGCCTAAGCATGGGTAAACCCATGGGCCGACATCCCAATCCCATTACATATTCCCCAAAACCCAAAAAGGACCCAAAAGTGGGCCAAGATCCCGTGATCTCCGCTCTGTCTTGCGCTCCGCCTTCGATAGGCTATCGAAGTCCCAAAATAGGTCACATGACCAAGAATCGCCCAAAACTTGGTCAAGGGACAACAATATATATATATAAAAGAGATGATAAAATGTAATTTTATAACAATAACTTTTAATTCAAAGAGGTGATAATGTGGAATGACTAAAAAAAATATTTTATAGCACTAGGTTTTTTAACAATATGATATTGTGTAATGAAAAAAAAAGATTTAGAAAGATTTTCAAAATTAATATATATATATATATATATATATATATATATATATATATATATATATATATATATATATATATATATATATATATATATATATATATATNATGATGATGATTAACGTTCACTAAGATCGAATTGGTCTATCAAACCTTAAAAGGGTAAGTGATTACTTGCGATTCTTTAGAATTTTGTTTCTGTGCTCGAAAAACATTAAGAGAATCTTTCCAAGATCACCATAGTTTTGTTGAGTTAAGAGGTTAGGAAGGTTGGTAGTGTGACAAATATTTTGAAAATGAGATCTAATCTGGATTTAAGATGGACAATCTAAGAGAAAGTGTTTTTCATCTTCAAACTTCTTAGTGTCACAAATGTGACACACTCTTTCATCCCATGGTGTTTTAGGAATTGACCAATGCCCAATTTCACTATGGAGCTCGTGAGAATTTGTTCTTATCTTAAAAATGCTTATTTGTTTCTTTACACTCGTCAAAATAGATAGATAATTTTGATCTTCTAGATTAGGGTTGATTACATCCTTATAATACCTTAACTTTCTTTTTTCCTCTAACTCTTTATCACACCACATTTTCTCCTTAAATTTTGATTTGATGATATTTTAATAGTATCTTTATTCTGCAAAATGGCATCTTCCATGATTTCCCAATAGTTTATCCAAGACTGGGCATCTTTATGTCATCCTCACTTGAGTCGATGGTGGTTACGACTCAATTTTGAAGAAATTTTAGGAAGCCTATTGTCTTCCATGTTGTTTAACTTGTTCTTTTACATTAGGTATCTAGTCATAGCCATGCTATCAATGGGGGAGAGGCTTGTTTCTAAGAGGAGGATGGGATATGGCGTATTTTCTTTAATTTTGAGATTATAGGTTATAAAATTGTTTTGTGTTTTCTCTATCTTTCTCAAAGATTCACGAGAGATACTACATCCCCAAAATTCACATCCATAAAGAATAACAGGTGTAACAAGAGTATCAAAGATGAGATTCTTCTTGTCTCAATCCAAACATCCACTGAATTACAATTGTTTTCAAGCCCATAATAAGCTTTCCATCCCCCAATAATCCTTTTCTCAATGTTATAGTTCTAGTTGAGCTTGTGGTGAATATCAATTTCAAGATATCTATATGAAGTCACTTCCTCCAAGTTGTTGTTGTCATATACAAAGGTATCATAAGTTATTTTATTGGATTTAATAATCATGACCTTAGTCTTATCAGTATTAACAATCATACCCATATTGAAGGAAAAAATCCTTGAGGATTCTTAGTTGGGTTTCAAGATCATGGGGAATCCTTTCCATAAGAACGATATCATCAACATAAAGAAGAATATTGATGACCATACCAATGATATTAGGGTCAACACAACCTACTTTTTCCAAACAATCGTCTAACTTGTCAATGTATATCCCAAAAAGGGTAGGGGACAAGTTACAACCTTGTTTGACTCTAATAATGCACTTAATCTCTTTCGACCAACCTTAAATGTTTTTAAACTTAGCAATAACATTCTCATACATCCTTATTGTAGCATCCATCAACTCGAGAGGCACTTTTATCACTTCCAACCTATTCCAAAGGTTTTTCCTAGGATCCATGTCAAAAGCTTTTTTAAAGTCAACAAAACAACAAAAAATATTTGTTTTAGTATTGCGGAACTCCTTTTCAATGATCCTAAAGGTAACAAGATGGTCCATAGTTGAACGATATCTCCTAAACCTGGCCTATCCTTTAGCTCTTTTATCGTGACTTTCTAGCCAAAGTCTAATCTTCTTTTCCAAAATAATTCCTTAAAGCTTGGCTAAAATCGAGCTAATCATAATGGTCCTAAAATTAGAGGGAATGTTTCTATCCCCATTTTTAAAAATAGGAACAATGAGGCTTTGCATCTAGGGTTTAGGGAAGCCTTGCTTGACTGCTAAATTAAACATCTTGTGTATGTGAGGGATAAGGACATGCCCTCCGATTTTAAAAATTTCAGCTTGGTAGCCTTCAATGTACTTAGCTTTCCCATTTGCAAGCCGCTTAACCCGAACTCTATGTCATCTAAAGAAAAAACTGCATCCTCTATAGGGACAATAGGAATGGTGTCCATGACATTAGGGAACTCGTAAAGAATTTTAAGGTAGGAATTCTAGTTCCTTAAGGGAATCATATTATTTTCTTTAGTATTGTGGTTTATAATTTGGCTCCATAACTTCTTAGGATCCAGCTTAGATAGTTGTGAAAGTCGCTCTTTCCTTTTTTTTTTTGTAAGTTAGGAAAATATGTTGAATCCTGCTAAAGAGAAAAAGTTACAGTTGGCGTAATAGTCCAGGAGACCCTGGCAACATCACCCTGGTGGGAAACCAATGCTGCCACATGGTTGTAGAGTTCCCAATTGTCCATGAAAATAACAAAAATTGACAAAAATAGAACTATGCTAAGCCTAGAAGTTAGGAATCCACATAGGGTTGGAACCTAGTAAATTAATCTGTCTGGAAACATAAAAAAAATAGTGAAACATGAGAATGTTGGGATCATTCGGAGCTGGGGTCTGGCACCCATTCTTTCTTTTGTTCCTACACCATGTCCTTGACTGGAATCCCTGTTTCCGGGGTGGTATGCCGAAGAGAACAAAGAAGAAACTCCAGTTTCTCCTCACGACGAACTCAAACTTCAACCCTATTGAACAACTCCTTGATGTCTCCCTTGAAATCCATGACTGAGCTCTGGATGAAATCCAGAGAATTCATAAAATTCATGAGGCCATCACACCGAGAACAAGCTAGAGGAGGTGGAAGGAGTGGTGGAGCATCAGAAGAAGCAGGGGGGGAGGCGGAAGAAGGGAGAGGGGAGGAGGAAGAAGAGAGAGGGGCAGTCATACTAGGGGGAGTGGAGGGAGGAGGGGGATGAGGTGGAGACTGGTGGATGTGCGGTGCCTCTGGGCTGAGCTTAGGAGAAAAACTGAGGGAGTTTCCAAAACTATCGAACCACTCAACTCTACATGCAAACGAAGAGGAAAAGGAAGGGACTTCCAGAGTGGTGGCATGGTCAGGAGGGAGTTCCAAAGTGGAGGCAAAGGTAGGTTCAGGGGGGAGATCCAGAGTGGAGGCATGGACAGGAGCCTGAGGGAAGTTCTGAGGAGCTTTCCTACCACAACAACACAAGCCTTGACCTCTTGCAGCATACCAAGCCGCCCCATGCTTAGACTTACCTCACTGTCGCGGCATCGAGAGTAAGACTAGGAGAGGAGGGGAGGAAATGAACCAGAGGTGGAGCGGAAGGAAGAGCTCAAAGCAGAGGTGGAGTGGAGGGATAAGCTCGAACCAGAGATGAAGAGAATCTCAGACTAGTGTGTGACTGCGAGGAGCAGGAGGCAGATAATGCGAATGAGCCATGAGTTTCACCATCGCGAAACAAAAACCATAGATCCAAGGCTTACGATGGGACTGATAAGAAGGCCATCCCATTGCATTTACAACCCCTGCGAGCTGGAGCGCCATTTCCATAAACTGCTCTGTGCAAAAATGAATGTAGGGGTACATCAATCGATAAGATGGATGCATGGATTAAATGCCTGGAGTGAGTGTGGGCCATGGTGGCATGATGTTGTGTGGGTTGTGGCCAGGTGTCCACCCATCTGTCCCTGTGTGCGATGGTCCCATTGACACCCCATCCAGGGTGCTTTTTCCTTTTATTGATATAGTACTTTTCCCCCTTTTAATTAGGGATTTGTACGTATTGATCTTATCAAGTTTTAAGGACTCATTAGAAGCATTATTAATGGATTTCCTAGCAATTTTACATTCTTTATCATACTAAGGGTTGGTTGTTCTATTATTCTTTTTACAAGACACCTTGAAAGAGAACTTGTTAATAGAAGTGGAAAGGGTAGTTGTAAAATTATAATAGAGTTCTTCAATGTTGTCCTTATAAGTTAGGAGATGTAGTTTACTATTTAAATCCTTTAAGAAAAAGGTCAGCTTTACTTTTGTCAAAGAACAATTGTCTTTGATTATCATAATTCTCTTCAATAACACTCATGTTCATGGAAAAGTTTAGAGTTAGGGTTAAAGGTTTATGATCAAATTCGGGTTCATGGTCATTTAAAAGGTGAAAAGTTTCTATTTGGTTGGAAACAGGGATATCAAATATCACATAATCTATGACACTAATACCTAGCCCATGAATACAGGTCATCTGGTTGGATTTTGGCCACTTCATTACTCCATTGCAAATTATTAGGTCTTGAGAGTTGTATAGCTTGACCAACTCAGTATCAAACAAATTCTCAATTAGGTCTTTAGAGCTTCTTTTATAGCTATTAGATAAAACAATGTCCTCATCTAGCCACAAAGGACTATGGTTGGAATCAATGCTTAAAAGAGTAGCTTGTTTAGATGCAATCCTAGCATTAAAGTCTCCTAGCAGGATGATATTACCTTCATTTTTAAAATTATAAATATCTCGTTCTAAATTATTATAGGGACAATTGCTATCTAGATTGTTTTTCTTATAAAAAGAAGAATTAATAGGTGCAAAATAGCAAATTTCTATATACATGTTCTTAGCATTGGTGTCTAAAAATTCTATCCAAATGTATTGATTTAGAGGGCCAATCTTATGAAGTTGAATCTGAGGAGAAATTCTCTTTCTAATATAACAAGATATGCCTCCTATCACTCTATGGTGAGACATTTTGTTCTTTCTAATATATATATGTTTTAAATAAATATTTAAAAAAAAAATTATAACAACAAATTTTTAAATAATAAATAATGAATTTGAAATTTATAATAACATTTTTAGTTATAATGATTATGATGGTGGTTAACATCCATCATATAATTTGTTGGCGATAATTGTTTTTTTTTTTCATATTAATAATAAGTTTATTTAAAATTAACACTAATAATTTACTTTATTATTATTATTAATATGACAAGGAATGAAATTTATAACCATATTTTTAATGATGGTAATGGGATAAAAAAAAATTCTAATAGTAAAAGGGAACCTTTTATTAATATAAATAGCGTATACAAATGCCAAAGAATTACACCAGTTTCCAAAAAGCCAAGGGTGTTGCTTAGCCTAGTATCAAAAGTGCCTATCGACATCTTAGCACAAAATTTAGATATAGAACAATTTCCATAGTTCCTAGTTGTGTATAGTCTATATAAAATTCCCAAAATGCAACCTTAGGGAAACACATTCATCCTGAAGATGTTGAATACTTTGTCATTGTTGCATTGAAACCTATAGAACCATTAATACCTAGGACGCGAGCCCATTGAATCATATTTGAAAAGAGTGTACAATGGAGCGCGAGTTTTCTATTTCTTCTTCCATCAAGTCAAATTGCTTGGTCCAATACCCAAATCTGCATTTCACCATGAGTCTCAGTGGCCACAAGAAGAAATAAGATAAGAAGTAAGGAACTTCCAGATGTTGTGAGGGAAATCTCTTTACGGACTAGCAAATAGGGTTAGACTTTGCATGCAGATATGACCTAGAGAAAATTTACTTTCTACCTTCATCCCCAGACTTAAATCCCATTTCTTTTCAGTAAATGCAATGGCTAGATCAACCTACCTTGTTCCGGGTGTTTGATGTCGATCCCTTGTCGTACTTGATTACTTGTTCGCAGTTCTCCTTTCCAACGCTGACCTGCATACAAGACAAGAAACAACTACACATGCATACTACCTATAGACTAACGGGTTAGAAATTCAAACATGTACTTAGCAAACTATGAATAACTCATGAATTGGGACGGGAAAAACACTTTCTTTATTACTTTGAATGAGTCAACTTACAAAAGTTGAGACCAACCACCACTCCGCGAACTTGATCCTGGGCTCCTCTTCAACTTTCCTCCAACTGCTTTTCTTTGTATATCCTTTGGCACAAGGAAAGGCTAAAGGGTTGGGACAATGGGAATACACAAATGGGCAGAGTTTCTTTGCTATATTTTTCCTTCTTCCAAATGGGACCCATACCCCTTCTTTTATAGGCTAGAAGGAGCTAGGTATTTACACAAACCCTCGGCCATGCATGGCCGGGAGTTTCAGTTAACTCACCCATAACTTTTGTGTTCTATCGGCAACTTTCCTTTTTTCGTGCTTTTGTCGGTCCACATGGGTTGTTTTAGGTCAGACAGCATGTACACGCATGCAGTAATGGAGTAGGGCGCATGGGCCTTTATAGAAGATGTTTTTTAAAGAGTTATTCAACAATGCTTTGGCAAAGAAGGGATATGAGATGGCCTGATGCCAAGTAAGCATGTGTGGTGCAATTTAGGGTTATAACAGATGCCCCCTAATGTGTGAGGTCAGAAGAGCATCTGATGGACGAAATACATTACCAATCTTTACTGATGCGCTGAACGATTGAGCCCAAGGATCAGGAACTAGGAGGCGTCGTTTGCAAAATAACGAATGTCTCACCGAGGTGGGCATACCCATGCTCGGGATAAAATAGAATCATGGCTACCAATCAAATACACTGGATCCATGTCATATAGCTATATAAATAGTAGCTACGAACAATACATAGCGGAGCTACATCTCAAAATTAGAAAGATATACATATAGAGTATCCATCTTCCAGAAGATGATTCGGTCTGATGGCTGGAGATGAGGTCTTCAGAGCTCGAGCAACAACTTCAAAATATTCAAAACTCAAGTAGGAGTGTAAGATGAGTGTACGACTGCACGACCCAGAGGTCTTCGACGGCTCGTCGATCATGGACTTGATGATCAGACTGAAGGCTTCATTGATTTCGAACAAGGAATTGATTGGACATTTAGGATGGTTAGGCATGAGGGAAAGAGACAAAATGCAGAGGGGCTGACTCAGGCTTGGTGACAAACTTCCCTTGGACAATAGCACGACAAATGATGAGACTCAGACAACATGGCATTAACATAAGTTTACGAGGTAGGAGGCAACGCAAAACTCTCCATATGTTTGGAAGAATAACCAAATGGGGGAGGACACAACTCTATGTAGCGAGAACAGCTTTCTAAGGTCATATTAAATCCCAAGGTTTGATGAACAAACAGACAGATGTGCTTTATCCAAGGGAGACTCATTATGCTGCCAATAAAGAAAATATTTTTCCCTTCTTCTTTTTGGGGTATATTTGATTTTTTTTTGTCCTTTTCAATAGTTTTGGAAAAAGAATAAAGGAATATTACGTTACAAAGGAGGAACGAGTGTTGCAAACATACAAGTTCAAGGCACGAGGACAAGACTGATGTTCAAAATAATGATACTTGGGAAAAATCCTTCGGGGGCCAAGGGTGTTAAAACGCAGAAGAAAATTGTTACAAGGCTGACATATAAGGTATACAAACGCGGTTGACAAAACACACAATGGTAATGTCCTTTGATGTAAGTTTAACGAGCCCAAAGAAGGTAAGCTCGGTGGTTTTTCATGTTTAGAGAGTCTGAAAAAACATGAAAGGAGACTCCATTGGGGTACCTTTTTCGAAGGTAGTCTAGTCGGTTCAAAAAAGGGGTAAACTAGCATCGACAAGACGTCTATTCAAAACCATTTTAACGAATGTAATAAAGACAAGATCACTCGTCCATTTTTTCATTTTTAAGGAGTCTGAAAAAAGATTAACTTTGGACTCCGTCAAGAATGTTCTTCTGGACCAATTTAACGAGTGTAAAAGAATAAGGTCACTCGACAATCTTTTCAATTTTAGGGAGTCTGAAAAGAGCTTAACTATGGACTCCATTGGGGTTCCTTTTTCACAAATTTAGTCCCTCAGGCCCGAAAAAGGGGTAAAATTATACCTGAGAGTACTCTTCTAAAGAATGATAGTTCCATAGAGTATACCTTTGTTCGTACAGTTGACCCTCCAGACCGAAAAAGGGTTAAACTACCACCGAACAGACGTGACTTCAAATTTTAGTTTAACGAGCGTGACAGGACACAAGATCGCTCGACAATCTTTTCATGTTTAGAGGGTCTGAAAAGGGCTTAAAAGAAGACCCGTTGTTTTTTAAGATTCCTGAAGGTGAGGTCAAGAGCGAAGAAGAATCATGAAAATGAGGCTCAAACTTGTATTCAGGAAAAATTACAAGGACTCCCAAGACTACAGTGTTTTAGAGATGGCATGGACACCATAATGCAACCAGGATCTATCTAGGGCATCCATGCTCTGGTAAGCTCTGTCACCAAGTTGCAACACTTCTAAAGAAGATATGATGGTTCTATGTCACAACCTGACGGGATCGATCCTATGGTAGAGGAAAAAGACAACGAGATACAAAAGTCGGGGTAGTAACCTAACCTATATGCTCAAGTTGATTCTTGGAAAATATTTCATGGATCGTCGAAAATTACTCAAAACTCCCAAAAACTGTCCCAATACCCGATCAAATCCCTCTGATGCAACTCCTGAATCACTCTAAATGGTTTTTTGTATAAAGAAAATGATAAGGGAGGCCAAAAAAATGACAAAAAGAGGCCAAAAAGTCTATAAATAGAAGCTGGCAACTCATTATCACCATTGCTGATTTGGAAATTGAATTTGCAGCCAAAAGACCCCCTTTGATAAAAACGGTGATTCCGGGAGCTACATTGGACGAAACGAACTTCCGTCTGGACCAACTAAGTACAAACTCCCCTATCTAGCTATTCAATTCTTTAAATTTTCTTTGCATTTCATTTTTTTGGGCAGGCATTGACCTTTAAAAGGTCAGCCCTAGGTCCATGCGAGCTGTCTCTGTATAGGCCGCGTGTACACTCGGGTAGAGTAAAACCTGCCCGCGTGTACACGCAACTGTCACCTAGACAACACATGTGGACTGCCCTTTATAGACAAAAAAATAAAAGAGCACTCACCCACCCTCCTGAACCTTGTTGTTTTGGTAGGATGTATGACCATTGGAGGGAAAGGGAGCATGAAGAAGTTGGTGAGTTGGTTGCGGAAGATCTGAATGCTGTGGCCGCGTTAATGCAATGTGGTTTGTTAAAGTTCTTCCTATGTCCTTTTATGTGGGCGCAACCGAGGCTAATGAATGCCTTGGTTGAGTATTGGCACCTTGATGCAGAGGCTTTCATACTAGAGGGGTAATCATTGGTTCCCACCACCGAGGATATCTACTTTTTGATTGGCCTCTCAAGGAGAGGGGAACCAGTCAACTTCGGGACGTTTCCATTGGGGCTGCATAACATAGCAGAACCGATAGCCCTGTACTGTGAGGCTAGGACAAACTGTTCGAGCTCCCAGGTGCCTATAAGCAAGATCATTAACCTATCGTTGCAAGCAATATTATTTCTCATTGGGCGGATTATCGGTTCAACAGCCTTGCATCAGGCGTCCTGTGCACAGATGAACTGTGTTGTCCAGTGCTTGAATGCACAAATTTTCGACTGGAGTACTACACTACTAGAGTGCATGAAGAGGCAATTGACAGATTGCTGTCAGTGGACACAGAGGAACTTCGGGTTCGGGACTATTTTGTGTTCGTTCTTTTTCGAGAGAGTTTCGAGTTTTAGTCCTCGGGTAGTGGTATGAGTACATCAGGCCTCTTTTCCTGCTATGTGTAGATGGGCAGTATTACTGCCACGACAGGGTGGTGGAAGGACCAATGAGTCCTTCGATGATGAATTTTTTGCATGGCTGTCATGGCAGATCCCGGTTATAGAGGACTACCCCTATGTTGGGATTGATTTTTCGAGAGACCCAGAGATACCAGTACCTCCTGGTGAGGAGCGAGGGGAGATGGGTAAGTCTCCACCTTTGTAGTTTATTTTTTGTTGTATATTTAATTTTTATGTCATTCTTGTTATATATCATCATTTTTTTTATTTGCCAGAGTATTTGATGGATATATGTTTGTTGGATGCAGATGTGGGACCAGTGCGACCTGCCGATTATGCAAGGAACATGTGTCGTCCTCAGCCAGGGGCCACAACCGCCGCTGTCGGGGGACCAGTAGTAGCAGGAGACCTCCCAGCTGGGGAGTCTGAGAGGGTACTTAGAGGAGTTGAGAGGAACTTTACTGCACTCACTCGCACAGTCCCGATGGCAGAGATTGAGGACCTACCGCCATCCATGCAATCTCATGTAGTGGGGGCACCTCGGACGTGGGTCTGATTGTTTAGGCGTTTAGCCCATGCTGTGGACCAGTATAACAGGGCCCATAGGCCCTGAACCTATTTAGACATTTTACATGCCATGAACACTACTTGTATATATTTTTTGAGGGCATAATCCCTGTGACTCATTATTGGTCCTGTTTTTGAGGCGCTTGCGTCCATCTATGTACTCTGGTTACTTTATGATATTATATATGGTTTTTTTGGTCTTTTGTGTCTTATGGATCATGTGTACAAATAATGTATTTACATGCTTATGTTAATGTTCTTTCATATGTGTGCAAGATGCCAATCTAAAATTTGATTAGCTAGAGTATCTGTAACTTGGTTTAATCTCCTGGGAACATGAAAATATGTAATATAATCAAAGTTTCATTCTAAGAGACGTACCCTAAGGAATCATCGGTGTAAAGTTGGATCATGAACCTGGTACACTCTATTTAACTGAGACACAACCAGTTGAGCGTCGAGATAGACTTGGAGATGAGAGATACCCAATGACAAAGCGTCACAAAGCAACTCAATAACTGCACTATACTTGGCGACATTATTTGTGGAGTCACCTAAGCATATACCTCCGGAAGATAACAACTGGCCCTAAGGTGTAAATATTACCCCAGCTACGGAGGCAAGCCTCTGAGTGTGCCGACTAGCACCATTTGCATACCTAATGAACACCTCAGAATCACTTGACATCTGCCACATTGATGAAAGATAACATCAATGACACGTCCATAACACTTAAAGGAAACTAAAAAGTAATAATACAAAGACTATACATATGTTACAAAAAGTTACCCATAGTGACCTTCCTATGAGTAATACTTCTTGAGGTAGAGCCCATTTCTAGGCTCCGCCAAAGCATTCCCTTCAAAATCAACCAGTCGATAAGTGCCCTTTTTTAATACCTCTTTTATGATGAAAGATCCGAACCACATGGGTTTGAATTTTCCTACCCCCAGGGGGTCCTTATCTTGTTCATAGACCAGGACAAGGTAGCCTCCAGAGAAAATATGAGGACAAATGAACCTATCATACTGACCCTTGACCTTATGTTTGTGAGCCTCGTTGGCCAAGGCCACATCATGACGCTGCTCATTGAGCTTCTCAAGGTATACTAACCATTCTTCAAGTGGAGAAGTGTCTAGCAATAATTGTATTGCCAATTTTAGAGACGGGATCTGACATTCGATGGGCAAGACTGCCTCCAGCCCATAAATGAGTTGAAAAGGTGAGAAACCAGTTGCAGTCTTAATAGATGTTTGGTAAGCACATAATGCCGAGTATAACATCAAATGCCAATTTGACTTGGTTGAGTTGATAGTTCGCTGTAGAATAGTCTTAAGAGTTTTGTTTACAACTTCCACCTACCCATTGGCTTGGGGGTAGTAGGGTGATGAATGTTCTTTCCGTAACCCAAGCTTTAATGTCAATGCAATCATCATCTGATTCTGAAAGTGACTTCCATGGTCAGTGAAAATCTCCCTCGAGACGCCGAACCTTGCTATGATCTGGTTGAATAAAAAGAGAGTTGCAGTCTCTCCATCATCTTTAAACGTTGGCATAGCTTCGACCCACTTTGTGAAGTAGTCTACAACTACGATGATATAGCGGTGCCCCCTTGTTGAAGGGGGGTTGCAAGTAGTGTAATCAATCCCCCACTTGGTGAAGGGTCCAACTATGATGATGGGAAACATGGGAACGGGATGTGCCCTCATCTTCCGAGAGAAGATTTGGCACGAATGGCTCTTCTTGACCGATTTGATACAATCTTTGTTAAGTGTTGGCTAGAAGTATCCTGCTCGTAGAATCTTTTGGGTTGTTTCCAACCCAGACAAATGACCGCCACAAGCTCCAGTATGGCAATCATTAAGCACGATAATTTCCTCCTCATGAGTGAGACATCGTCATAGGATGCAGTCTACACCTCTCCGATACAACGTATCATCGAGTATGAGATAATTCTTAGCCTGATGGTGTATATGTCGACGCTCATCATGAGAAGCAGAAGTGGGGCACTTCAAAGTCTAGAGATAGATAAGTATATCTCTGTACCAGGGATCCAAAGATGTGATCAAAAACATATCTCCTCAGATAGGCGATTCTTTAGGCACAACGTCACTTGACTCAACCGAAAGTTCTGAAATAAGCTCTGCAAAGACCAGTGACTTTTTGGACTTTGCTGAAATGAAGTCTAAGTCAAATTCTTGGAGGATGACTATCCATCTATTGATTTTTCCACCTATTACCCGTCGTGTCAACATGTATTGGAATGGATTCACGACAGCAATGATGGTGGTCTTGCGAAACAGAACGTAATGACAGAACTGTTGAACAACATGAACTGCTGCCAACGCAAGTTTTTCGATATGAGAAAAATTGAGTTCCGGTCCTACAGGGCCTCGGCTCAGGTAATAGATCACATATTCTGAGAACAAGTCATCTTCCTAAACTAAAACCATGCCAATGGTTGACTCTACTGTAGCCAGATATAATAAGAAATCTTTGTTATAGTTAGGTGGCCGGAGCAGAGGGGCAATTGTGAGGGCATGTTTTAATGTGTCGAAAGAGCATTGAGCGGAATCATCCCAGTAAAAAGGAACGTCTTTCTTAAGTAAGCGCATAAATCCCTTGGTGATTTCAGCATAGTTGGCGATGAAGCATCGTAAAAAGTTTGCCTTGCCTTGTAGACTCTAAAGTTGAAGGATTGTGCATGGGGGGGGGGCAACTAGATTATTTCCCCCACCTTGAGAGGATCGAACATGATCCCTATTGTTGATATGATGAAACCTAACAAACGTCCTGACGTTACGCAAAAGCTTCACTTGTTTGGATTCAAGCGAATCCGAAAGTAGCGACAACGTTTGAAGATAATTCTAAGGTGTGTGGGATGATCTGTTCTCTTGTGAGATCATGATGCTAAATCATCTAGATAGGCCTCGACTATATGCTTGATGTCATGGAAAGAAAAAGACATGGCCCGCTAAAAGGTTACTCCAGCATTTTTAAGACCAAAAGGCATCTTACGATATGCAAATGTACCCCAAGGAAAAATGAATGTCGTTTTGTGATGGTCTTCGGGTTTGATTTGTATTTGATTATATCCTGAAAAATCGTCCATGAAAGAAAAGGCTTCACAACCAGCACATTCATCAATGATTTGGTCGATGAATGGTGTTGGAAAATTATCTTTGGCACATGCCTTGTTCAAATCACGGAAATTGGTACATACATGAATCATGCCTTGTTTTTTATTGACTGACACAGGATTTGATACCCATTGAGTCAAATGGATAGGATAGATAAAACCTGCCTTTAGCAATTTCTCAACCTCAACCTTAATGGCTACTGCTTTCTAGGATTAACTAGATGAAGCTTCTGCCAAATAGGCTTGGCATCAGGATACGTTGTGATCTCATGTTCAACTATTTTTGGATCGATACCTGACATTTCCTCATAAGACTAGGAAAAAATGTTACAAAATTCTTTGAAAAGATCTGTGTAGATTTGAATCTCTTCGAGGGAGAAATCCACTCCAACGAAGACATTCTCCACGCCGCCAGGGTTTCGAGAGATATTGATAGGTACAGTTACAGCAATAGTTGCCATATTTCCCTCAGCATAAATTTCGTGTGTAGCTAAGAGATTAATAGGGCATGGTTGATCTCCCATCATGGTCATGGTGAATTCTCCTACTTCAATTCAGCTTAACTTTGGGAGAAAATATGATCTGTGATGAAGATCTTCCCAAGGTTTGTCCGGACTAGTCATTGCTTCGATTACTGCTTCATCAGAAGGCAAGACTAAATCTAATGAATCAGTGTTAGCGAGAGAACCCTTAGCCCAGATAGGCTCAAGAAGTGGATCTAAATCTTGTGCAAGAGTCAGATCAGTTTTAGCTAAATCTTGATGGACTAAAGAGTACGCTACTTCAGATATAGACAACGGCATGGACATGCCCGGGTGCCCTGTCTCGTCCATTGTGGTCAATGGGGAAGGAAGTATCCATGGATCCTCGAAGTAAGTCATGTGGAATGACGAAACTTGAAAAATATCAACCTTATGGTGATTGGATATAAATTTGATATCGTCGTGAGGGGGTGGGTAATCGAAGGTACCCATCAAGGATGGGCACAAACCAACACCTACGTTGACGACACTTGGTTGAGGATTATCAATCATCGGGACTGTGGATGCCCCCAAAGCTAGGTCAGGTCTGGAGAAAGACAATTGAACGATGGTCACTATCCGGCCCTCGTGTGGAAACAACAAGTCCCAGAAAATTGTAGCAACCACAGCTTGCATAGCATAAGTCCAACTCCTTCCTAACAAGAGGTTATAGTCGATGGGAGTATCGACTACCTCTACTTCGACACACACGGTCTCCCTCCTAACTGCATAGGGAAAGAAGGAACTATACCATGTGGTTGGAACGAAAAATCGTCGAAAGCAGTGAGGAGAGTAGGTGACGGAGACAAAATGGGTTGGCCAATGGCCTTCCAACATGCCAATGACATAACGCATGTCGAGGCGCCCTCATCAACCACCGTGAAAAAGATATTTTGAGTAAAATTTTTCATGGGATAAGCCACTACTATCCAAAACGCTACGTGGTAAGGCAGATGAGGTTTTAAGTTGGTTGTATCCAACATGATGGTACCTGGATTACAAGTCTCGGTAGAGCCTAAAGCGATTAACAAGGCTTTCCTCTGAGAAGGGTAGCTTTGGAGGACCTCCAAAGCAGACATCGCACAAGGGGTTTGTGATAAATCTTCCACCACAGAATAGTTCTGGGCGGCCCTTGCATTTGGGTTATGAGAAGCTTTTTTAAATGTGCCTTTTGGAATGCATGTCATTGTTTTGCCCAACGTCTTCTAAATCTGTAGATGAAGAGAGGGGAGTTCAACTTCTTTCCCTTTCTCAGAAGTGCTTGGTTTACTATAGTCATGTGCTCTAGTCGATATAAAAGCATCACCCCTAACCATGTATACGTTTGCGGATGCGGGGTTGTTCGTAGGCGGACAGGGTTCTTGGCTGCCCCCTTCTATGCTTGCAAAGGCTTGGGTTAGATTTTGCCCATGTTGAAATGGATTGGTTAACACAACAGATTGTTGTTGCATCACAAACTTTTAGGCCTCTGCAAGCCGAGGACACAGATGGGTCGGGTGGTCTTCCACGCACAAGTTGCATGGATACCTCACCTTCTGTTTCTTAGTGTTGTCCCCACCAGCATTATCGGTAGGTTTTTTATCCCCCTTACCCTTCTTTTGTTTTTTTTTCTTCCCTTCAGGTTGTTGGGTGGCCTTTGGGTTATTCGACTGCACAATGTGTACCTCCGATGTTTTGGTAGGGGGAGCAGCCAAAGTAGTAGTTTGGTTGGCCGTTGTGTGTTGTATAGATAACTGTTGCAACTGCTTTGTCAATTGCTCAGCAGGCTTTGTTTGTGCTGAACCAACAATACCATCGGCATGTGGTCCAACTCTCTGTCTAGTTTTATCAAGGATTGAACGTGGTGCATTTGGCAAGATGTTGTATAATAAACCAGACTGAGAATATATGAGCTCAAATTGTTGAGCCCTCATGATGGAGTCTTCTTCGGAGAATACTCCCAACTTCGTGATGTCTTTGGATAACTGCGGGACCAAAGACTTAAGGAACCACTCAAGAAGGAATGCTAGTGGGACTGGCACCTTGATTAAACTCTTTCAACATCTCCATTCTTGGATGTGATCAACGAAATGGTCCGCTTTTGTCTGTTCGAAATTAGTGAGCAACTTTGTGCCAATGTCGTATCTCACAGGTAACTGGAAATGGTTCAGGAAATCCATTGCCAATTCGCAAAAGGAAGAGTATCTTGAGTGATCGAGCTCAATGTACCATTTCACAGCACTCCCAATGAGAGTATGTTGAAACAATCGCAACTGTACAGAGTCATATTTCAATGAGTTAGATGAGCACCAAAGATGGAAGGTAGTCACATGATATTCTAGATCTTCGTTAGGCTTGGCTTCGAACTTTGGAATTTCTGAAGGCAACTTCGTTGGCATAGGAGGCCAACGCGGATCGTGACAAATAGGGTCATTCAACAACCTTGTCAAATCTGGCAAGTGTAAAGTTGCCAGGAAAGGTAGTTTGGGTTGTTGGTGATAAACTGGGAAAAAGGGGCCTGGAGTTTGACTGGCACCAGGTTGCCAGGAAAAGTTTGGTTGCTGGCTCGGATTCTGTTAGAAACCATGGCCCTAGCCAGCGTATGGATTTTGCATATGTGGAGACATCATCGGTTGATTTCCCAAATAGGACATAGATTGTTGGGCATGCATTATATTCGAAGGACTTTGGGAAGGGTTACCCCATGTCGGTCCCGTGGGGATAGGCATAGTACTTTGTCCTGGGTTCCATTGATTGTGGAAAGAATTACCCCAGATCGACATTCCGGACGAGGGAACAGATCCCTGCCAAGAATTCCAAGGCCCTGATGCGGAAGAAGTTCCTAGGTTTGCCCCCTGTGCGGAATAATACCCTGCATAGGAGTAGATTGTCCAAAAATAGTATTGCCCCCGATCGGGAAAGCGACTGACGAGAAGGCGTTTCTACCAAACATTATGTTCAAAGAAAACGGTGTCAAACCTACCGCCATACTATGCGAAGGTGGTCCTTGACTCCCCGCTCCAAATAAACTATTGTGTGTAGGTTGCTCAACAGATTGCTGATGCGAGCCGCCGAGTGAAGGGGACGAAGGAGGGATATGACCTCCTCCATAATGGAAATCATTAAAAGGAGTAGGAGTGCCCCCCATGTGACCTTGTAGAGGAGCGCTAGAGCTCCCTGCCCCCAGACCTAAAGTCTGTAAAGTGGAGTAGGAAAGTATAGGACTTGTACCCGAACTAGGCATCCCGTATGAGAACGGAGGGCCTGTCGCACTTGGAGTGAAAGGGGGTGTGGCCACTGCCAAAGACAGTATTGGACCACTATATGAAGTAGTTACGGTTGAGACCATGGTGGTTTGGACCGGTGACGGTGGGTTAGGAGGTGGAAATGCTCCTGTGGTGACAACCGTAGTGGGAATTGAAGAATTCCTAGAAGAAGTAACAACATTTGTTTCCATTGCTATGTGCGACACTCTCTAGTGGGCAGGCACAATTTCTTGTGACCTGGTCACTTCAAAAGACCCTTTTTGGTCTAGCTTTCACCTTAATGGTGGTTGGGGTGGCTCCAGTGTAACCAACGACAGGTCAAGAAGCCTTCGTGACCGGTGGAGCTCGGGATCCTCCACTGTGTGAGAAGATCCAAGACACTCTAAGGTAGTATAAACGTACAAAATCAACACACACTAAAAAAAAAGTCCCTATGAGATAAGATAGGCAAACACTAAATTAATTGGAAGAACAGTTACAACAACCAACACTAGAGCAACTTACCGGTGCAAGTGCAACTCGAAAACGGAAGCACCCTCTGGGTATACTCTGCAAAGCATGGAGCGATGTATGTCCTAGGTACCATAGTATACCCTCGCAATCACATGTGTATGTCCCCAACAAAGATGGGCAACTAGGTTGCCAACGCGTGAACAATCACCAGGCAGGTACAGTCGAAATTCAGGTAGACCACAATGAGCAGGGTATCAAGCCCGAAACCTGTCAAGGGTATCGAGAGAAAATGGTTTGGAAGAAAACTGAGGACCTCGAACGGATTTGAGACCCATGAAGCCCCATGGAAAATGCAAACAACAGAATCCCAAGACAAGCCCTTTATATGTATTCTCCACTATGATTGGTCTATCTTTGGAGGGGTTATCTGCGCTACCTTCCTGCTAGCGACCTCGTGTTTATCCCCTATGTTAGAGGGGGGTCCCAGATAACTTCCACGATACTAGACTTAGACACTCCCTAACTCAGACTCCAATGTTTGATTTGAAATTGCCTTGAAGAGTTTCCTCTCCAACCTAATCCAAGGCCATAATCCTAAACTAGTTGGTTAACCCTACAAACATGAAAGTCTAATAAATTTTAAATTTTAGAATTAATTTTATGGATTTGTCTTATGTCAAGGGGTATGGAAGTGAAACTGATGATGTGTAAAAGACGAAAGAAAAAATGAGTAAAAAGCAGGAAACACAAATTTTTCTTAATGCAAAATTTCAACAACTTTTCAAATTTTGTTTTTTTTTAACTTTTCTAAGATTTTGGATAGCAAACTCAAAAGAAATTTCACTTGACTACAAGCTACTTATGATCACTACAAAAACTTATGAAATAAACAACTTTTCCCTGGCTAATAATGCATAAACACACTTTTCAACCAAACAAGAAAAATGAAAAGAGATTTTTTTATTTATTTAAATGCCAATAAAAAAAAAAGGAAAAATACCAACAAGCAAAAACCAAGAAAAGCAATTCTGGCCTAATTGAAAATCGCAAAGAATCACTTCAAGAAATCACACACTAGCAACTAAAAAAAAAATGAGTCTCACACTTGTCTAAAAACCTTACAAAATTCTTTTATTTTTATGACAACTTTTTAATTGAGAAAAAGCAAGCTAAAGGTAAGATTAATCCTAAGCTACTGACTGCTAAGACAGAGATTCAAATACATGAGAGGTATAATTGTCATCAAAGGAAATGATGACTACCTTACCCTCAGCATAAATTATCCTGCATAAGCACGCTACTGTTAATCCAACAACCAGTGTGTGAACGCGATCTGTATAGAGACATAGGGCGTGCACACACAGGCTGACCTTGTACAGGCTGCGTGTATCTCTAAACTCTGAGAAAAACTAAAAACAGACAGACCAAACCAGGAAAAGACCACTGATATTGATAACCAGAGTCTCCTGAAGGCTTGGACACTCTTTTTAACAGAAAAAACAAAAAATGTAAGAACAAATTTATAAAGAAAAACAATCTGAGATAAGACTGCAAACAACTAAGACTCAGACAGGATTCCAGAAAACCCTTGAGAATGTGTGATTCTGACAGGGAAGAGAATGACTGCCTCAAAAACTCTCTGAACTCTACACGCTACTGCTACTTCTTCAACTAGCGTTCACACGTGGGTTGTAAGAGAGTAGGGCGTGGGTACACACGTGCAGACCTTATTTAGGCCACGTGTACCTCTGTGGGTCCCAAAAAAAACACAGTCAAGCAAATGGCAGAGAAAGCTGGTATGGAAAACCAGACTCCCTACTAGCTCAAACCTTACAGAAACTAAAAGAAAAAATAGGCAAGAAAACCTAGTCTTTAAAACTACCCAAAAACTAAATAAAATTCCAGGAACCCTAGAGAGTCTCCCGAGTACGGTTGCCAATTCTGTTGTGAGGAAAATCTCCTTACGGACTAGAAAATAGGGTTAGACTTTGCATGCAGATATGACCTAGAGAAAATTTACTTTCCACCTTCATCCCCAGACTTAAATCCCATTTCTTTTCAGTAAATGCAATGGCTAGATCAACCTCCCTCATTACGGGCATTCGATGTCGATCCCTTGTCATACTTGATTACTTGTTCGCAGTTCTCCTTTCCAATGATGACCTGCATATAAGACAAGAAACAACTACACATCCATACTACCTATAGACTAACGGGTTAGAAATTCAAACATGTACTTATAAAACTATGAATAACTCATGAATTGGGACGGGAAAAGGACTTTCTTTATTACTTTGAATGAGTCAACTTACAAAAGTTGAGACCGTCCACCGCTCTGCGAACCTGATCCTGGGCTCCTCTTCAACTGTCCTCCAACTGCTTTTCTTTGTATCTCCTTTGGCACAAGGAAAGGCTAAAGGGTTGGGACAATGGGAATACGCAAATGGGCAGAGTTTCTTTGCTATATTTTTCCTGCTTCCAAATGGGACCCCTTTGTGTTCCGTCGACAACTTTCCTTTTTTCATGCTTTTGTCGGTTCACGCGTGCTGTTTTAGGTCAGTTAGCGTGTACACGCATGCAATAATGGAGTAGGGCACATGGGCCTTTATAAAAGAGGTTTTTTAAAGAGTTATTCAATAGTGCTTTGGCAAAGAAGGGATATGAGATGGCCCGACGCCAGGTAATCATGTGTGGTGCAATCCAGGGCCGTTTTGGAGCCCTAAACAATTTTTTTTTGGCTCGCCATAGTCAAACTATAGATGAAGTTAGATTTTGATGGAGTAATGTGTAGTTCTCTAAAATACCTTTCCAATGAGATATCACGTGCCTAAAACGGAGGTCGTATGAAAAAGTTACGACCCCGGGAAGTTGAGGTACCAACTTACCCATAGGGGCCCACATGAATTTTGGCATTTCACCTCCTAAGGTTAGGTTTTTGGATGTCTAGGGTTTTGGAATTCATGAGTAATATCAAAAAGGCTGATAGAGCCTCATTGTAATGATTTTTCTCAGATGGATGCATGTAGTAGCCACATCTCTTCTCAAAGATAACTACCACCATTCGAGAAAGTGTTTCAGTTTTGCAGTTTTACAATTTCGACCTATTTCATTTATTCAACAGAAGATATTTTTCACTGGATATCTGTGTTATTCCTCATATCTCTGTGTTTATTTTATTCATCCTTTTAATTAGTTCATTTTGCTCCTAAATCTAGATCAGTGGTATCAGAGCAGTCTTCTCTTCATTTATTTTTCTTCGTGCATGTCCCAGACAAGATCTAGGTACAAGAAGTTGGGACTCGAACCAATCGAGTCATTGCAAGATTGGTCACGCTGAGCCCTACAACAACCCATGGGGGATGACAAGAAATATGATGGAGCAGGATATCCTATTAAAATGTTTCTTGAGGAATCTCTTGCACGACAAAGGAACGCAATGATGGAAAACTTTGTGCAGATCATTCGATGGTTGCCCACAGGAGAAGCATATTCATCAAGCGGCCATGCAACCCCCTTCAAGGTACATGTAAATTTTGATATTACATTATTTGAAGGACTTATATATGCAAATGTTGTAAATAAATGGTTGAATCTACTCGAAGGGTATTTTCAGTCGACAATTTTTCCAATAGGGAAAAGATTACTTTTGCACTCCTCAAGGCCACCCCCCATGTTAAGGACTGGTGGGATACTTAATCTAAGAAAAGGGTCGTATAGGAATATGAAATATTTGTGGTGGCCCCTACATGGGATTCCTTCCGAGACGCCATTAAATAACAATACTACCCTATTGGAAGCTACGAGGACCAGTACACCAGATGGACCACCCTGCATCAAGAAAGGGACTAGACAATACCAGATTTCACCAATATTTTCGATACCTTGTGCACCAAATTGGGTATCAAAGACTCTGAGCATCATCTGGTGCTCAAATATAGAGGTTTTGTTCATAGATACATTCAAATAGAAATGGATTTTTTGTACATCGCCTCATTGGGCACGACTTATAGATATGTTGTCAAGATCAAGCAAAAATTTAAGCAGAAGAGGCGAGAGTTTGTATCTGCAAACTCCTCATAGCTGAAGCAGGGGAAAGGAGGCCCCAACCCACATAGTAAGGGACCGAGCTGATATGACCACCCTAAGTACAACCAGTCCAAGCTGCAACACAAGAAGGGAAATGAGAAGACGGGGAAGGACATGGGAAAATGGTGTGAGTACCATAAAATCCCTTGGCACAACATTTAAGAATGTCGCTCCAAGGCGTCACTCGTTGTCGAGATGAAGGCTTCTGAGTCAGGGGATGATTCTGATTTTGAATCAAATCCCGAACGAGGGAAACAGATTATCAATGTTGATCCCAGTGCCATTGTTGCTACCACCAAAGTCCAGCCAAGCGAACCAGAAGAACCAGAGGAAGGGGAACACCTATTTCACTCACATATGTGGGTAAAGGGGGCTTCGTTTCATTTCATTGTCTATAGCGGCAGTCAGAAGAACCTGATTTCAGCAGAGGTCATCAAGTGGTTGGACCTGCCAATGACACCGCACCTGCAAACCTACACCATTGACTAGCTTCGCCAACGAAGAGATCTTTGTGTCAGCCAACTGTGTCATTTGTCCTACGACATCAAGCTTTTTAAAGATGAGGTATTGTGTGATATTTCTCCCCTTGAAGTTTGTGATGTTCTTTTAGGACAACCATATTTGTGGAGGTGTCATTTTGTGTATGATTATATACCCCGCAGTGTTATTATTACTTTGGGTAGACAATTGTACAAGATACCAGAGATAACGCCGCCTACCACTATTTCTTTAATTTCTACTAAGCAATGTAGTAAGGTCATTTCATAGACCAGGAAGTTCATCTTCTTTATGATCCATTCTCACAATAAGTAGAATGTCACCACCACATCCGTGGCCTCTACACATAGCCTCTCTTTGCAGTAGAATCAAGTGGATGGGATCATGGAAGAATATAGAGACATCTTTTCCTCACCCATCGGGGTACTGACGCATTGCCAAATCAAGCATCCAATTGATTTTACCCCTGGTGCACCTCTACCTAATGGACCAGTCTATCATCGATCGTTGAGGGAAAATGACGAAATTAGGCATTAGATCCAAGAGCTTCTTCAAAAGGGGCACATCAGACCCAACTCCTCCCCTTGCAGAATCTCTATTGTACTGGTGCAGAAGAAGGAAGAGACTTGGCGACTCTACATTGATTGCATAGCCTTAAACAAAATCACAGTCAGGAACCATTACCCAATTCCTAGGATTGATGACCTTCTTGACCAACTCAAGGAGAAAAAGTTATTCAACAAGATTGACCTAAAGTCTGGCTAGCATCAGGTTCCCATCGAACCAACTGATGTATGGAAGACAACCTTCAAATCTAAAGAAGGTCTCCTTGAATGGTTGGTCATGCCCTTTGGCTTAACAAATGCACCAACCACTTTCATGAGGTTGATGGATGATGTATTGAGACCCTTCACCAAATCTTTTGTGGTGGTATATTTGGATGACATCCTCATCTTCAACAGAACTTGGGAGGTGCACATGCAACATATTCAATAGGTTTTGAGCACCCTACGACAACACAAGCTATATGCCAACTTGGAAAAATGATCTTTTGGAATGAACAAGGTAAATACTTGGGCTACATTATTGATGAGCATGGGGTAAATGTTGATCCAACTAATATCCAAGTCATCCATGACTGGTCAGCCTAGACCACACTAACCAAGCTTCAAATCTTCTTGGGAATGGCCAACTTCTACAAATGGTTTGTGTTGGGATTCTCCCATATTGCATGGGCCCTTATCCAGGTGACCAAGGGCAATGGTAGGGAAAATTTTGTGTGGGGGAAGGAACAACAATGACCATTCAATGATATAAAGCATCACTTGTGCTCATCTCTAGTACTCTCCTTGCCTGATCTGCAACAATCATTTGAGATTAACACTGATGCATCTGACTATGTTGTAGGCACAATTTTCACTCAACACAATCATCAGGTGGCATACCATAGTGAGACACTCTCAGATACTGTCCGAAAATACCCCACCTATGACAAGGAAATGTATTCCAATGTACAACCCTATCGCCAATGGAAACATTACATTCTCGGAAAGGAAATTATCATCCACACTGATCACAAGCCTCTGCAGTTCATACAAACACAAGGGAAATTGTAGAACGATCGCCATCAGAAGTGGTCCACCTACCTGTAGTAGTTCCATATCAACATCAAGTATAAGACATGGATATCAAATTGTGTTGTTGACTGCCTCATTCGACCTCCCGTGTCTGCACTCACCACTGTGCTTCATTCCTATGGACATGAGGCATATAAGTGACCCCAACTTTATCAACAAGATCCAGACTTCGCCACCACCTATCAACTCTTGGGTATAGGCGCGACTGTCACCGATTTTTACATTCAGGACAAACTATTATGCCATCTAGGCCATCTATGTGTTCCTACAAGAGAGTGTGCAAAGATGATTTGGGAAGCCTACTACAGTCGGATGGTATGACATTTTGGTGTGGATAAAACTGTGGCCATTCTTCAGAAACATTATTGTTGGCCAAAACATCGATAGGATGTCAGCAAGTATATCAGATCTTTCACTACCTGTGCCATTTCCAAGCTAGCCATCAAGAAGCAAGGCTTATACAACCCTCTTCCTACTCTCGAGAAGCCTTGGGAATCTATCTCAATGGATTACATGTCCGACCTTCCATCCACCAAGCAAGGAAATGGCTGCATATTTGTGGTCGTTAATCGATTTTCGAAGATGGCCATCCTCACAGCCTACAAGAAGAATATCACAACGACAACTACTACCAAGCTCTTCTTCGAATGAGTGTGGGTCCATTTTGGGATACCAAAAACCATCATCTCTGACCGAGACATCAAGCTCCTTAGCACATTTTTGTCGAGTCTCTAGTCATTGTTGGACACCAAGCTCACTAAGTTCACTTCTTTCCACCCCCAAACAAACGACCAAACAGAGGCTGTCAATCAGATGATTGTGCACATCCTACGCATGTACAACTTTAAGCATCCATGTACATGGGATGAGAGTCTCCCATATGTTCAACACAATTACAACATGGCTCTCCATAGCTCCACCAACCATAGCCCATTTCAGGTGGGGCTAGGATTCCAACCCTTGGATCCCATTAATGTTGCACTAACTCTTGCCACCACATAGACAGACTCTTCCCATGTTTAGTATGATACTTACAAGGCCACCAGATTCATTGAGTGGATTCAACAAATCCGCCAATAGGTCTAGGATATTTTGCAGAAATCCAATGCTAAGTACAAACAGTGCCATGATCAACACAGGGTACAACACCAGTTTTAGGTTGGAGACAAAGTTTGGTTACATTTACAGAAGGAGCGTCTCATAGGGCCCCATCGGAAGCTTCATACACTTCTCTATGGGCCTTACACTATCACCAAGGCTATGGGTAGCAATTCTTTTGAGCTCAACACTCCACCCTTCCTTGGCCTGCACCCAATGTTCAATGTGGACCTCCTTCGGCCATATTTTCCACCATTATTGGACACCTCAGAGATCACAGAACTGTTGACACCAACAGAGCTCAACCCTGACTACATGGAACAAGAATCCACTGATCATATTGTGGAAACACATGTCAAGAGCACTCGTGCGCAGAGGATCCATCTTTATCAGGTTGTCAAGGTAGGGCAGCTCCTACACCAAGGTAAGTGGCTCACCCGAGGCCAAATCTAGTAGAATTTTCCTCACCTTATGGGGGAACTCAATGCAATGGAGACCATTTCTTCCTAAGGGGGGAGGATTGATCCAGGTGGATATTGATGGCCACCCACCTATTCCAACTAGCTCCTCTTATATGTTTTTAGTCCAACACGTTCTTCTGTACTTATTTGTAATTATGGGTTCCACACTTTTTGGGTTGTATGAAGCACTGCACATATTACAGGTGGATACTGGTGGCCTCTCACCTAATACAACTGGATTATTTTGTATGTTTTCATGTCAACAAATCTTGTTGTACTTCTGGGGTCGTTTTGAAGCCCTAAACAATGTTTTTTTTGGCTTGCCACAATAAAAACGTAGACAGAGTTAGAGTTTGATAGTGTAATGTGTATTTCTCTTAAATACCTTTCCAACGGGCTATCATGCGCCTACAACGAAGGTCGTATGCAAACGTTACGACCCCGAGAAGTTGAGGTACCAACTTACCCATAGGGTCCCACATGAATTTTGGCATTTCACCTCCTAGGGTTACATTTTTGGATATCTAGGGTTTTGGAATTCATGAGTAATATCAAAAAGGCCTCTAGAGCCTCATTGTAATGATTTGGCTCAGACGGATGCACGTAGCAGCCACATCTCTTCTCAGAGATAGCTACCACCATTCGAGCAAGTGTTTCAGTTATGAAGTTTTACAGTTTCAACCTATTTCATTTATTCAATACAAGATATTGTTCACTGGATATCTGTGTTATTATTCATATCTCTGTGTTTATTGTATTCAGTCTGTTAATCGGTTCATTTCTCTCCTAAATCCGGATCAAGTTATTTTATATGGATGCGAGGTTTGGGGATGTATTATCTCTAGAGATTCGTGGATAAAGATAAAGTAGATCCAAAAGAATTGTATAACCTACATTCTTAAAATTGAAGGAAATACACCCTATATTATCCTCATCGAAGCGTGCCTTTCCCGCAATGAGAGCATGGCCATGACCAAGTACCTAATGTATAAGAACAAATTAAACAACATGGAAGACAAGAGACTTCCTAAAATTTCTTTAAACTCTGGCCAAAACCACCTTTGGCTTAAGCAGGGATGGCATGAAGATGCCCAATCTTGGATAAACCATTGGGGAATAAAGGAAGATCATATTGCACAATAAGGATAATATTAAAAATATTATTCCAATAGAATTTAAGGAGAAATTGTGGTGTGATAAAGAGTTAGAGGGAAACGGGAAATTAAAATAGTATAAGAAGGTGATCAACCCTAATCTAGAAGATCAAAAGTATCTCTCTTGACTAGTGTAAATAAGAAAATAAACATTGCTAAAATAAGAACACATTCTCATGAGCTTAATAGTGAAATTGAGAATTGGTTAATTCCCAAAACATGGTGGGATGAAAGAGCATGTCATCTTTGTGACACTAAGAGGGTTGAAGATGAAAATCAATTTCTCTTAGAGTGTCTAGGATATACCTAGATTAGATATCAATTTCAAAAGATTTGTCACACTACAAACCTTCTTAACCATTTTACTCAACAAAACTATGGTGATCTTGGAGCACTTCTCTAAATGCTTTTCGAGCACAGACAAAAAATTATAAAGTATTCTAGGTAATATCTTACCTTCTTAAGGTCTGATAAACCAAATTTAGTCTCAATGAATGTTAATTACCATCACCATAATCATCATCATATTGATTGTAAGTTAACTTTATTAAATTAAATTTATTATACATTTTTTATTAAATATATATTTTTTAAATTTACAATGTGATGATTTATTATAATAATAAGGAATTTTTTAGGATTCTACAATGTTTAAACATGTGATTTAAAAATCATAAGTTTTTAATTATTTATTTAATTAATTAATTTTTAAAATAAAGATAGTTTAATAACATAAATTGTTTAAAATTGTTTTTATAGAAGTTGTTTTTTTTATTAATTTAAAAAAAATTATAATAACATTTTTTTAATAATATAATGATTAGATTAAAAAATAGAATATATAAGCACAATATTTTTAGATTGACCAAAAGAGGAAGGATCCCTCCTTTTTTGTGAGTTGGGTCGAGCTCACAAAAAAGGAGGGATCCTTCTTCTTTTGGTCAATCTAAACATATTGTGCTTTTTCAAAAAAAAAGATGCCATGGAGGGTCTTAACATCACACTAACAATACTGTAATTTTGACAATAAATACAAAAAAGGACATCCTAGAGGGTCCTTACAGTCTGAATCATATACACAATACAACTTATCAATTCAAAATACACTAAAACTACTTCATAATTCCTATATTCTAAACTCCATGGATTGAGTTTATTCTCCACCCACAAATTCATAATACTTGAAATCTCCTTTCGACAACTAAAGAGCCTCATTGGAAAACTTGTCTACCATTGTATTTAGTTCTCTATAAATGTGTTGAAAGGAAATCCATTTAAATTGATTCATGTGATGCTTCAAATCATTTAGCAAAGAGATTATCCTTACCATCGTAATATTCACCCTTGACAAATACCAATGTATTACCAACTTGGAATCACCAAAGACCTGGAGTTTTTAATACCTTTGTATTGTGTAATAAATAATAAGGTTTTGAGTGCTGCAAGCTCAACCTTGTTATTCGACACTCGCCCTGGCGTGTCACGCACATGAATGTAACGACCCTTTGAAAAAAGAGAACAACAACTACACCACAGAGGAGGGGGTGCCCATGGCTGGCACCATCAAAGTAACCCCATGCTATCCCTTGATCAAATTTCAACATGATAGGAATTTGACCTTTCTTTTGCCTCTTATTTACCTGGAAATCTCTTGACAAGTTGATGAATCGGGCTGCAAAATATCCGGGGGGATATGCTTGTCTTGAAAAATAATGTTGTTATGTTCCCACCATATCGAGTTTACCAACATGCACGGGAGCACTTTTAGATGGTTCACTTTTTTTTCCTCCAGCCAAACTTAGAGGTTGTCTTCTAAGCTCTGGTGAGCCCATCTAATTGAGGATATTAACTCCATCACAACTAACGAGAATAGCTTAATCATGAAATCACAATAGGTAAAGAGGTGAGAGGATGACTCCTTTGCCCTCATGCACAACATGCATATGCTCGGTCTGATCCAACCATGACATATCCTGTTATCCCAAGTGAGTAGCTTGTTGTTTAGAGATAGACAATGATTTTTCTCTTTAAAGGATCCTTTAAGTTCCAAAATTTTTCCCACCACCAGCTGATTTCTCTGGAAAAACTAGCTTTAGCAACAACATTGTACCCAATATTTGTAGTGAAATCGTCGATCCTCGCATTTTTTTACCAGCATAAAGAGTCATCCTCCTTTTATTTTAAGAGAATATAGTTTGAGGAGAGGTTACCAATATAATGGGACTATTCATCATCTTGTGCTCATGTCAGTCCCATCTCCTCCCTACCTTTCCATCCCAATGTACCTATGATTTTTTGACTTTGCACTTGTGCATCTACCAACACAGTCAATTCGGCTTCATGAATGTATCTAGCAAGAGAATCTGAGAGTAAGAATTCATCCCCCACTCCCATCCATGGGTCAGATCCAATGCACACATTTTTCCCATTCCCTATCCTCCAAACAGTTCAAACACCAACCAACGAAAAGGAAATAGTGAGGCCTTTCCAAACCATGGAACTTGTTGAAGAATTGTTTGGTTGTCTATACCATTCTTCAATGGAAATTTTGTGGAGGTATTTGGATTTTAATATCCTTCCCCAGAGAGTGTCATTTTGAGTGCGACACCACAGGCTTCGACCTATAAGGGACAACACAAATAAGAATATATTTTTAACTCCCCATCCACCTAGGCTCTTAGGGAAGGTGACACGACTCTACTTGACTAAGGATGTTCCACTAGATCTCTATGACCTTGACCATAGATAACGAAAGCTCAAAGATTTGATTCTAGAGAGGATACCTTTTGGGACTACCACTATGGTTGTCCAGTATATGGGTATACTTTCTAGGACATACTTGATCAAAGTTAGTATTCCTCCATGGGATAGAAGGTGGTTCCCCAAGAATGATATTCAAGCTTCTACTTTCTTGAGGAGCTATTTCCAGTAAGCCTTCCTATATTTGTCCAGTTTTAAGTGAAATCCTAGATATTTTAGGCCATAATCCATCTCTTTATGCGGGAAAGGGAGGGCCTTGGATAATACCTGGGAGGAGACTTTGGACGGTCGAGAAGAAATTACACACAATTTAAGTATATTACTTTCCATTTCTATTACTTGGTAGAAAATATCCAAAACAAAATTCATATCTAGGAAATTGCAGGTTGTACCTTGGATGAAAAAAAAATCGTCGACCACAAAGAGGAGGTGAGTCAATGATTTAGTGTCGAAAATTTTTACTGCTGTCAACCTATTCCCATCCCTTGTGTCTACAATCAATTTTCTAAGAGACTCAATAATGAGTAGGAATAGGAATGGGGATAAGGGAAAACCTGACGTAATCCTCGAGAGGATTAGAAAAAAACATAGGAAGAGCCATTGATCAATACTGCAAAGGATGTTGAGGAGACATATCCCATTACCCAGTTCATTGTTGAAAGCTTTGTACCCATTTTTATAAGGGAAAACCTTAGGAATTCCTAGTTAAACCTGTCACAGGCCTTGGAACAATTGACCTTGAGGACCACTGCCGAATGTTTTAGGGTTTTGATAGACTTTAATACTTCCTAAGCCAATGAGACTACATCATGAATTTTTCTTTCTTGTAGAAACTCGAATTTATCCTCCAATATGCTAGTGCTCGGGATAGGCTTGAGACTTATAACAATAATCTTCAGTATCAACTTATATATTACGTTACAATATGTGATTAGAATGTAGTCGTCGAAAGATAGACCATTCTATTTTTTTGGAATTAGTGCAAGGAAAGTGGAGTTGAGTGCACCAAGCACCTTACCAGAATATTTTGATTCGATCACTACTTTAAGAAAATCATCCTTTTACAAATCATAAAATCCCATATTAAATTCAACAGAGGTTCCATCAAGACTCGAGATTTTTCCCTTTTTCATGGAGGAGAGGGCTTCGAGAACTTCCTCTTCCATAACTTCTTCGTCTAAAGCTTTGTTCATGTCTTCTATGAATGTTGAGGGGAACACTAATATGACATCCAATATCTCCTTTGTTGGGCATCCTTCTTTCTCATTGTATAGGTTTTAGAAGAAGCACAAACCTTCATTTGCTATGTCCTTAAAGGAGTGAACTAATTCCCCTAATCCCCATTTGATTTACCATATAGTATTTAAGGTTTTTCTATAATTTTTGTAATTATGAAAAAACTTAGTATTTCCATCTTCTTCTTTCATCCATATTGCCCAACTTATTTGTCTCCAGATGGATTCTTCGTTTAAGAGGATAGAATGCCTACTTGCCTCTAGTTCATGAAGACGTGAGAAATCAAAATATATGGGGGATTTCTCTACCCCCTTCGTAAAGAATTCATCGATGTTTTCTTCCACTTCTTTTAAGGTTGAATGCATTCTCTCTTTGAAATTTTTGATCCATTCTTTCATTTCTTTTTCAACTCGCTCTAAGTTTTCTGCAATCTAGTGCATATAGGACAATGGTGAACCTTTTGAAAGGGGAATCCACTTTTCTTTAATGAGTTCACAAAATCCTCTTCCTAAAGCCATAAAGGATTAAAATTGAAAGGGATGGTGGCTTGGCCAACCCCTTATTCATTTGAAACACTATGGGGAGGTGATCGAAGATACCTCTAGAGGAAACTCGGGGCTTAAAAATAAAAGGATTGGATAAGAGATCTCTTGACACAAGAAAGAGATCGATATATTTTCCAATCACTAAATCCCCCGCATAGGAATTCCTCAATGTTGGGACAAGATTGGTAGGCTCCAGATCCACTAGCTTCACCTTCTCAAAGAACAATGTAAAAAAAGAGCATAGGTTGTTTGGATGTGTTGACACTCCCAAACTTTCCCTGGTGGATAGAGTCAAATTGAGGTCCCAACCCACGAGGATGAAAGAGTTATCTAGAACCTTTGATCCTATCAAATCCTCCCGGAAACATTCTTTATTTACATATGGTCTGTAAACATTGAAAATAACCATTTTGAATCCCATTGATTGGTCCTCTAGCTGGATCGAGATTGCAGAGTTGAGCGCAGACATTGCAAGAAAATTGTATGTTGGGATCCATCCTGTGAGTAATCCATCAGATATTCCATCTACATCCATAGTTAAAAAAGACCAAGACTTTAGTCAAGGCTCAAAGAAGGACCTAGCTTTATTCCCATATATCGGTTTTTCCTAGATTAATATTACATTTGGACTAAGACTCAAAATGAGTCGTTTGAGGGTTTTCTTCTTACAGGTGCTCCCTACCCCCCTAGTATTAAATGATATAACCTATGTGGGGGCCCTCTTCGGAGATTTGATTTCTCCAAGGGACCTCATTTTCATCGCCTATGTTCCTTTCTTGATGTCTTGAGCAACTTTTGTTGTGTTCTAAGGAGATGGGAATTGCGTCCCACCAGGTTATGAGTAGGGGCATTCAAGGAAAAACCACATGCTAAGAAGTAATCCTCCTGATTGGTTCTATACCTAAGCGAATATCTGGTCAACTTTAGGGGAGTGAACGACACAGAGGAAGGAGGGAATGTGTCCACATAGTCAGAGAAGATTACAAATCAAGGGTTGGTCCGGGGGACGACAAAGGGGGGAGTTGGAGGGGGATGAGAGAGGGAGGGAACAATTCGAGGGGAGGAAGGAGGAGAGGGGAGAGGGGAAGCAGAGGGTGAAGGCCCATGAAGGGTGGAGCGAGGATGAAGGGGAAAAAAGGCTAGAGCATCCATAGAGCCAACCAAAATGGAGGGAACTAAGGGAAAGGAAGAAACCACAGAAAGGGGAGGAGAAAGAGACCCAGCTTTAAAGACACCAGAAGAAATACCTGAAGATTTTGTCTTAGAACTGGGCATCACCAAGATTGAGTCCATCAAAATCCTTACTCCTGCCTCTTCACCTATTAAGGTCGAAGGCTTGTCTTCAACTTTCAAACTTCAACTTTCTCCTGTTGCTTCTGCATATTTTTTCTCCATATTTTTTACCCAAATATTTTTTGACTTCACCTACTAGGGACTTGATCTGCTACAGTGGGCCTAAATATGACCCTATTTATGAAAAGATAAACAACGAAATGATAGTTTACAATAATCAATTGTTTTCACCCAATTGAGGTCTCCCATAACCAAGTCCAATTCTTATAATAAACCATTACATATATCCACCTCAAATAGGATCCAAGCCCAATGGCGGTCTGTATTGGATTCCCATGAGGCTTCCAAGCCACAAAATTTACCTATTTTGTCACCTATATATCTGAGAAGAGTTTCACTCCAAAATATAAGTGGCAATATAGGTAGGATGGCCCAAACACATAGAACTGACACCGAAGCATAGAGCGGGTCGAAATCTAAATCCCACTTCTACAGGGTAAGGACGGAAGGGCCCTAACTCTAGTTCATGCTCATTATTTTCTTTGCATCACCCTCTGAGACAAAATTGAAACACAACCACCCTCTAGGTAGGATATGGAAATATGGGATGTATCAAAGCTCTGGAAACTAAAAATTATGAACCCACTATGAGAGAGTGGAGGCTCGAATAATCTTCTCGCAAAATATTCCCACAAGGGTTTTCCCATAAAGGGAGGAGACTTCATCCAACAAAACATCTTGTCTGACCACCATTGATAATTTACCACTGTGGGCATAAATGCACTTGTGAGAGGAGGGTTTTCCTCATGAATATTTGTTCTGCAAGATAGAAATAGAGGGGGCCTATGGTAGAGGGGGGATAGGGGAATACAAAGATGCTAGAGGAGATGGAAGGGAGGAGGTAGTAAGATCAATGCGAGTGGGACAATAATGTCATTTGGGAAGTGATGAATAGATGC
>ML780990.1:812708-824776 GCA_009831015.1 Picea engelmannii | reverse complement strand
TCCGAACTTGGTTTCGAGGGAGAAATATCTCGATCCCTTCCCACACAGTCCAACCATCCACCTAGAGAAATCGACTACTCCCCATTGCATGAAGAAACTGGAGAAACAAAACTCTAGTTTTGGCCATCTAATAAAACTCCATGGCTCTAAAAACTTTAGTATCTCTGGGCTTGGAAAAATCCATTCATGAAATTCCTGCTTACTTTTGCGTTTTGAGGTTCGTGAGCGCATTTTCCTCACCTCATTCACATACATGTTGACATTTTGCTAAATTTTTGATGAGGTGCTCATATGAAAGAACTTTCTATACTACTTCGTGATACCTTTATTCCCCTATGCCATGGGAATGAATGTGTGCCCACCGGGATGGATGAGGCCTAGGAGCACCTCTTCTTCTAGCACCATGCACACTTGATTCTAGAAAATCCTTGGATGTTCATTTAGCCATGGAAAAATTAGGGTTGAACCAAAACATAGAGGGAGAGATTGACAACTCGGGGTTAGTAACAAGTCTTGGATGGAGACCACTTAAACCACTTGCCTTAAAAACAGAGTAGAAATAGAGGAGGGGTGCCTACCAAATGGTTCTAAGCTAGGAATTGAAAGAAGAAAGGAGAAACTAGAGAGAAATGGGTGCTTCCCACAAACCAGTAAATTGTATATGGGTGTAAGGAAAACCTATCCAGAATGTCACACACTACGACAGTAAAACCCTCCCGACAAAAGGACCGAGCATAATTCTATAGATACCCAACCTATATTAGAAAAGAGAAAACTGACCTTGGTCAAATAACCAATCCATCTCATAAGGGGTACCAAATTCGCACTCCCGCGAGTATTGAAAGGTCGTGCCTTTTTTATAGGCTTAAGAACATTATTCCCACCAGAGATCATGATCTTTCTTTGTGCATAATGAATGTTTCCTTATAGAATAACCAATAAATGTGAGTACTTACCATCAGAAGTAGGAGAGTGTCGAAATGGTGAAGACCCCTTCCACCTTCCTTCACAATCGCCATTAACCTTGCACTGATCTCGCATACCGTGCAATGAACATGTTTGTCTCTTCCTGTACCAGCCCATAGGTTGTGTGAAGGTTGGTGGGACAACTTTCAAGGCTCTTCCTTGTCAAGTGGAAAAGGCATGAGGGCCTCGGTTAATCATTCCATTTGGGGGTTATTCCAAATTAATATTTTTTTTTGTTTACTAGTTTGTTTGTGACCTGCGGGGCTAGCCTATGGCTTGAGAAACTGTGACTCAATGGCATCTAAGCCGTCAAAATCACCCAGGTATCGCACCCGGCCTGAGCCACACCAACCCTTAATATGGCTGGATTTTTTGTCCCCACATGTTTCGAACCGATGACTTAACATCACAGAGTGCCTTAACAACACACTTCGTCACTGACTGTCCTACACCTTGGGGACTTTAAAATTTGATGGACATGGGGGTGGGCTTTGATCCACTTATGTGTGCACATGTCACGATACCATTTAATATAGTATCTCTAGGTGCAACCACACGTTCGACCACTACCTCAAGGTTCCCCCATGGCTCCAAGTAAATCCCTCACACGAATTGAACTTTTACCAACGAAGAAAAACTCATCTCTTTCCACCATTAGATCCAACCCCTTTGGGCTATTCCAAATTAATATTAAATTTATGATAATATGTCTATTTTAATAATAAAGTTACTTCTAAACTTTAACAACATTTTTTTTAATAATCTTATAATGTAATGTATTATATTGTAACAATGTAATAATATCATTTAAATTTATTTATTACAAGTAATTTAATTATAATATTAAAGTGATAAAGTTAATCATAAATTATAACAACATTTGTTTTAATAATATGAAATTATGAAAATGTGCGATATAAAAGTTTTATAATGTTTTTATTCACAATAAATTGATAAAGTTAAATTTTAAACTAATTATAATAACTTTATTTTAAATTCTAAAATTATAATGAAATGTGATACATTTGATTTTTATTCTAAAATTATAATGAAATGTGATACATTTGATTTTATAATAATGTATATACAATATTATTATGAATTTTTCATTTTTTAAAATAATTTTTCTTTAATTTTTTTTGTTATGAAGAAGATGTTTTTTATTTTTTATTTTAACAAGGAAACTACGGTGAAGCTAGCATCAATTACATACACAATATTTCAAAGACTATTCCAAAATGAGGGCATAGTTCTAATATAGATACCATGATCTCTAAATCCTTCTTTATACATGCATTTCAAGTATTTTTGCAAATAACTTGCTTTACAAATTTACCCAAAAAAATAACAATTCTAAAAAACATAGAAAACCATTTAGGAAGGTGCATTGTTTTAAGCTTCCTACCCCTCAAATAAATGAGGGGAGCCTATTTCTTCCACCTCCATGGGGTCATGATTCTAACCCACTGTTTCATGTTCCTTGAAATATTCCTGCAATGAGTTCTAAGAGCCATAATTATTGGAGGCGATAAAGAGAGAATACAAATCATGAGGGAGAACTTGAGGGTGGAGCCTATGGAATTCAACTTATGGAGAGTCTATTTATTGTTTTTGGAGGAGAATAAGATTCATCGTGTTGGAAACATTCACGATATAGTCTTGCTCCATTTCTATGATTTTCAAGAAGATGTGCATGAGAGCACCATTCTTATCCTGTGTAGTTTCTTCATGTCTGTGAAGAATTTTACGAACCTCCTTTCAATTTGGGTTGTCCATGTCCGAATCAAACAAACCTTGCACAATACAACTTAAATAGAAACTAGGCCAAACAATCCCTAGGAAACAATTACCAATTCCAATTTTATAGAAAACTAGCAGAAAGAGAAGAATGTTATTTTGACTATACTAGTCTGAGTCACAAAAAACAACAAAAGAAACTGCCATAAGTAAAAGTAACCAAAGGACCAGGGGTTTCATGGCTTGAACAATGTATAATACCGACATCGAAGGCAGAGCTCCACCTGATATCACCACCCATGAGTTCTTGTACCCACTTGTGGATGTGTTGAGCTCACACAAATTTTTTTTATGCCTCCTCAAGCCCTAACCAACCTTGCTTCCAAATGATCCATGCCAATTCCATGAATTATAGATTAAATCCTTCACAATAGAGGCTCTGTCACTCCCACATACTACCAGAATCCCACATATCAATGATATTTTACACAAGCTACATTGAATAGCCTCAATGTGTCCCATACAAACCATATGTGTGAATGGCAGAGGCCACTTGCCACCATTCACTTGGCGTGTATGGCTATGAATTAACAAAGAATTTGAAATAAATAGATGCAATGGGTTCCATTAAGGTATGCGATCATAACCGAACATCCCATTTTTTTATCAGTGACCCTAGGCTTAGGGAGGAAGCCACCTTAGCCTAGTGATTTGCCTCACCATTGAATTCTTTTTTTATATGGAAAAAGGAAATATGTTCAAAGTAAGGGAGAGTTTTTTATCCTCGATATGAGAGTGACTAAGATGTTTCCCCACAACATTGATTGATCAATCATGGATATGATAACCAACATCAAATCCCCTAAAATGATTAAAGTTTTGAATCCTTCCTCCTTTGCAATGCACATACCCCTCCACAATGAATAAGATTTGACAAGATTGTTTGAAACAAATCCAAGCCCCCAGATGTAATAGATAATCATGTTTCCTCTGGGATTGTAGAGACTCCCCCTCGCACCTGCCAAACCTTGATGAAGAGGATGTTATTGGAGATCAATATTAACATTTCCTTAATTTTTGAATTTATAAATTTTATATTTATAATTTTGTATATTTAATTAATTTATATGGATATTTTAACAATATAATGATTAAATGAAAAATTAATCAATAAATTTTTTAATAATATACTGATTAGAATAAAAAATTATAAATATTTTTTATATTAATTGTAGGTTAATTACATTAAATTAATTTTTTTTATGTTTTTTATAATTAAAAAAAAAAATTACAATGTTCTTATTAAAAAAATAAGGAATAGAATGGAAGAAAATGGGATGCACATTTGTTGTGGCTAAGGTTTACCCTAGTTACAACCACTTCATCTCTAAGAACATGAGAAAGCAAAGTGTTGAAGTTTGAGTAGCTTTAGAAGATATTATTATTATATTCATATTGTATTTGACCAAGACAAAACCCTAAAGAATAAGGTTATTATATATTTGTAAAAGTCGACCCTATTGTGTCTTGACAAGTCATTTGTAAATTAGAAAGATAAAGTGGACAGGTCAGCCCTGACCTAATTTTTTGGGGGCACAACTTGTATTTATAAGAGGCTAGGTGCCTCACTTGAAGAACACAAACAACAATATCTCTCATACAAAAAAGTGTGCAAGTCTGAGAGAGTGACACAACTATAGAGGAGGGGTGTTCTGGTGAAGGGTTTTGGTTATCTGGTGGAGGACTATCTTGGTCTAGTGGTGCGCTACTCTATTCTAGTTAGGGTTTTATGGTTTATCTTATGTTTAGTGAGATCTCTCTTGTGAGAGACATTGTACTTGTTAAAGAATCTATATTGAAGAAGCTTTGCTGGGTTTTCTCTCCCACGAGGGTTTCCCAGGATAAATCTTGTGTATACTATGGATGTCTTTATTTTAGTGATCCTTATGCATGCAGTTATTGTTTTAATAGTCTAAAGTTAAAGAATACAGAACACACTTAACTTTTTAAGAATAATTTAACATGGTATCAGAACGGGCTTGAAAGAAGCTATTTGCACAATTTAGAAGAGATCTCTTGGAAAACTAATACCATAGGAAGACTATACTAACCCTAACACATCTTTCCTTGGGTTTAGATTCTCAGTTTGACAAAGTTTTAAAAATGCAATTGGTGCTGCAACTGCACAAAACCATAGAAAGTGATTTAACCCATTTTCTGGAGGGCGTTGGTCAAAGTAAAGATACCAAGAAGTTCACCTAAGGAGGGTGCACCTTTCCCTCAGAGTAGAAGAGACACTAGAAGAGATGTTTACATGTGAAAATCCTGAGGTCAGCCACTTGAGGATATTTGGCTGTCCAATATATCTGCATGTCCCTAAGGACAAGAGATCAAAGTTGGACCCTTCAAGCAAGAAGGGTATATTTGTTGGATACAATGAGACATCGAAGGCATACAAAGTTACATCCCTGGTCACTGTCAGATTGAGACTAGAAGATATGTCACCTTTGATGAGGATACAAACTTCAATAGATCAAGGCAACATCATTCAGATGAGATTCTTGATGAGGAGCCTGAAGCTCCCAGAGTTGCAGATATAGACACATGTGATGATGTTGTACTAGAAGATCATGATATAGAATAACCACATATACCTGCATACTCATCTCGAGAGATGAATACCAAGAAAATAATATGGCTTGGTCTCGAGAAATGATTTAGGATGCAAAGAAGTATGGTGCTCCAGATGGATCCTTCAGAGAAACAAAGACGCCATGAACTTACTCTAGCTATGTGGCATTACTAAGTGACATACTTGATGTTGAGGCTACCAACTATGAAGAGCATACAAAAAATAAAGAATGGAAGGATGCCATGGTTGAAGGGTACCAGTCCATTGTAAAGAATGATGTTTGGGATGCGGTTCCGAGACCGAAAGAGAATACAGTTGTAAGTTCCAAGTGTATTTACAAGACAAAGCATTCAACAGATGGAAGTATCGAGAAGTACAAGGAAATATTTGTGGCACATGGTTTCTCTCAGAAAGAGGGAATAGATTATGAGGAGATATTTGCTCATGTGGTGAGATACACTTGAATTGGAGCTATACTTGCAATAGTTGCAGTAAATAAGTGGAAGGTACACCAGATGGACGTGAAGACAACTTTTCTAAATGGTGTAATAGAAGAAGAAGTGTATGTGGAGAAGCCACAAGGTTTCGATACATATGACAGTCAAACATATGTGTGCAGATTGAAGAAATCCTTGTATGGGTTAAATCAGACATATGTGTGCAGATTGAAGAAATCCTTGTATGGGTTAAATCAAGCACCCAGAGCATGCTATGGTAGAATTGACAACTACCTGATGAGCTTGGGATTTACCAAGAGTAAATAAAATTCCAACCTATACTTCAAGGTTGTGAATGGTGGACCAGTGATACTACTGTTGTATGTGGATGACTTATTTCTAATAGGAGATGAGAATCTCATCACCAAGAGTAAGAGGAATCTTGTTGCAAAGTTCGAGATGAAAGACCTAGGAATGATGCATTACTTCTTAGGTCTAAAGGTATGGCAGAGACCAAGTGATATTTTTCTTTACCAAGGAAAATATGATGTTGATATTCTGAAGATATTCATAATGATGGATTGCAAGGCCATGCCTACACCGATGGTGACAAATCTTAAGTTGTTGAGTGATACATCTTCAGAGACATTGGATGCCACGATGTATAAACAGATGATTGGTTCATTGATGTACTTAACGAACACAAGGACATATATATGTTTTTCGGTGAAGACATTGAGTCAATATATGGTTGAGCCAAGAAGTGTTCACTTGGTTGCAAAAAAACATGTGATGAGGTACCTTAAGGGTACAATTGATTATGGACTCGGATATGCTTCAAGTCGTGAGATAAGCCTACAAGGATTTATTGATTCAGATTGGGACGATAGTGTTGCAGACTAGAAAAGTGCATCTGGATGTTGCTTCAGTATGGGATCAGCTATGATCTCATGGTTCAGTAGGAAGCATACTAGTGTGGCACTTAGTATAGTTGAAGCAGAGTATATAGCAACTTGTTCAACTAGTAGCAAATCAGTGTGGCTTCGTAAGCTGCTTGCAGGATTGTTTGATCTTGAGTTAGAGGTGACTTGTATCTGGTGTGACAACGAGAGTTGTGTGAAGTTGATAGAGAACCCAATGTTCCATGACAATTCCAAGCACATCGATATCAGGTACCATTATATTAGAGATATGGTATAGAGGGGAGAAATGAAGCTCCAATATGTCACTACAAATGAGCAGATAATTGATGTGTTGACCAAGCCTCTGTCGAGAGTGAAGTTTGTGTACTTCAAAGAAAAGCTTGGTGTGGTTCAGAAGGACATCCCTAGTAAGAGGGACTGATGAGTTATAGTTTCAATCTAGAGAAGCATCTTCAACATGTGGCAGAAGTAACGGGTGGTCATTCACAAGAAAGTTACAGCTACTCCAGTGAAAAATCATGGTACGTCGAGTTATTGCTACTCTGATGAAAAATTCTGGTACACAGAGGGATAATCCAGTGAAAAATTATGGTACACCAAGTTACTTCTACTCCAGTGAAAAATTCTAGTATGTAGAGGGATACTCCAGTGAAAAAGGCCATGTTATTGCTCCAGTGAAAAAACCTGGTACACGTATTGCTACTCTAGTGAAAAAGTTTGGTATGCAAGTTACTGACTATGGCACCAGTCAACATGACCTCGCACAAGGTCATTAGATGTCATGCCTCCAGGGATGGTTAGTTACCTTAATTTTAGCTGGTGGTCCAACCTGTGTGGTTGTAGGTGTTTCCTAGCCCTAGGCTAGATGGGTAGTGTGTGCATGCTACATCACTTAATCCTTGTGATTATATGTTTGGTCATTGTGGACCAATTGCCTGGTGTGCCAATTAGAGGTTACTAGTTCATTGTGGAACTAGATGCCAAATTTTGTGTGCGATGGCGAGTGAAAGCCCCATGATGACATAAATCCCAGATGGATGATGAGACCCTGGATGTTGATGTGTTTACAAAACTTCTTCAATATAGATTCGTGGAAATTCAACAATTCAATGGTCAAGTGTACAGAAGAGCATAAGCAATCGTGATGTTCATGCTAGAAGAATACTTTCCTTGCTAAGAGGGAGTGTTGAAGTTTGAGTAGCTTCGGAATATATTATTATTATATTCATATTATATTTGACCAAGACAAAACCCTAAAGAATAATGTTTATATTTTTAAAATTCGGCCCTATTGTGCCTTGGCAAGTCAATTTTAAATTAAAAAGATAAAGTGGACAGGTCGGTCTTGACCTATTTTTTTGGGGGAACAACTTGTATTTATAAGAGGCTAGGCATCACACTTCAAGAGCATGCACAAAAAGCTCTCTCATATAGAAAAGTGCGCAAGTTTGAGAGAGTGACACAATTATAGAGGAAGGGTGACACAACTACAAAGGAAGGGTGTTCTGGTCAAGGGTTTTGGTTATATAGTGGAGGACTATCTTGGTCTAGTGTTGCGCTACTCTATTCCAGTTAGGGTTTTCTGGTTTATCTTCTATTTAGTGAGATCTCTCTTGAGAGAGACATTGTACTTGTTAAAGAATCTATATTGAAGAAGCTTTGATGGGTTTTCTCCCCCATGAGGGTTTCCCATAATAAATCTTGTGTATATTGTGGATGTCTCTATTTCAATGATCTTATGCATGTAGTTATTGTTTTAATAGTCAAAAGTCAAAGAATATAGAACACACTTAACTGCTTAAGAAGAATTTTAACACCGAGAACCCTATTGGCTGAAATCATTGAATCTAGGTTGACATTCTCGTGCATGCCTAGCCATGGATTAGAGTGAACTAGCCAAGTCAGTGAGTTTGAAGTTGACTCAATATAGGTTTCATTGTTGTCCACTTCTTTGGCACTGAAGGAATACATTAGCTAGGATTTTCAATCTGTATGGAAGCACCTAACAAATCTAAGGAGAAATCTTTCACTTCACTTTTCAAAAATGAAAATTCAGCCGGAAGAATAAATTTATTAAACATGTGGAAGACATTCCTAAACTAAAAATATCAAATCTAGAGGCCAAATAGAAATCCATCATGTTGCATGAGATATCCCTAATCGAGAAGTTTACAGGCCTACTCAGCCCTCAAATAGTTCAAGTATTTATTACAGAACATTGAGATTTTTGATGTCAACTAGTTTATTGTGGACATAGTTTCTTTTTGTTCATATTTGAAAGTGAAGAGGCCAAATATCATGCCTTAATATTAGGCCCATACTTCATGGGTTCTATGGGAATGTTTCTTTTCCACTAGACCATTGATTTTAACTCGAACATGGAGATCTTTGTTGCCCCTATATAGGTCAAGATTATGCATCTCTCCACAATATTTTGGGGTAATGCCACTCTTAAATATATTGGAGACAAGTTGGGAATTTATACCTACACCAAAATATGTGTGGATCTGGATTTACAAAAATCCCCCCAGAAGTGATACAACTAAATATGGAAGGTTGGAGTCATCCTTAAGTCCTTAATTTTGAATAGATTATGTTCAAGTGTAACAATTTCCATGAGTATGGCCACTTTTCAAATATGTTCCCCCAAATAAAAGAATCACAACCTTCTTTGAAGAAAGCTTCACCCCCCAGACCAACAAAGATTAAGGAACTTTCAAAACAATGACAAGAAGATGAAATAAACAACAACAAAAAGGGATCCTAGTCTGTTGATTCTTAGTTGGGCCTATCCAATCCCAATAGTAACAGATTTGAAGTTGTTCAATATCAAGAGGAAGAAGAACAAGAAAGTCCAAAAGCTCATTTTGAGCCAGTAGTCAAGTTCAAAAGGAAACAAAGACTTAAGCTTCTCTGAACGCATAAGAGCTTTCATTTGTGGTATTTTCACACCCTCAAAAAAGGAACTGAGAGATGAGGAGGAATCAAAAGAATAATTGGAGGAAGGGGAAGCAAAGCTCCATGATATTTATGGTTTCCCCTCCCTTTCCAAAGTCATGGAAACGAGTGTAGACCAAGGGCTAGTCCCATTTGCCCCATTTGCCAAGGGCTTTGTCAGAATATCAACTACCTATTGATCTGTGGGAATATATTGGAGCTTCACTGCTGCCTCCTAAACCCTGTATCTTATGAAGTGATATATGACATCTATATGCTTGGACCTATCATGAAACATTGGATTCTCATAGAGTTTGATACAACTATGATTATCACAGTAAATGACTATGGGATCCAACTCCCGATCAAACAATTCTACAAGTAAATTTCTAATCCATATGGCCTCATAACTAGTTGTACCAACTATAATTTATTATGCCTCTATTGTGATAAGTGCCATGGAAGTTTGCTTCCTACTGAACCATGATATCATCACTAATCCAAAGCTAAAGCAACACTTTGAGGTGATTTTCGTGTCTATTGCACTACCTTCCCAATCTGAGTTTGTACACCACTACAACTTCACTTCACCATCCCCAATATATCTCAGAACATACTCCACTGTGCCCCTCAAATACCTGAGAACATGTTTTTCTTCTACCCAATGCTTCTTCCTTGGTACCACCATGCACTGACTCAAGGTTTTAATGACAAATATATCTGGCATAGTGTGGAGAAAATACATCAAAGAACCTATTAGTTGCCTATAAAATGTGGGATCCACCAACTTTGTATCTAATGTTGCACCTTCTTCACATTAGTGATCATGGGTGTGACCATAGGTTTGTAGTCCTCCCTTTGAAACCTATTCAGGATATGAACTACATACTTACCCTGCCTAAGGAAAATGCCTTCCTCCTTAGTGATAGAAATACCACACCATAGTGAATTGAAATACCACACCATGATTAATATGCCTTTGCCAAACTATTCAAAATGTTTCCAAGACCCTAGGAATAAGAGGCTATCGTATTTCCTTCGGGATCATGAAGACTCCCCCCCCCCACACCTACCACCCCTATATAGGGATATATTTTTCACCCTAAACTATATAATAATATATTAGTTATCTTAGTATAATCATAACAAATGGTGTGAGACAATGATATTTCAAGGTCAAGATAATGGAATCTTATGAATGCATGTTTTTAAAGAGGGACCATGAATACTTAAAAAAGAAATTTGACAAGCACCCTTCCTCAATGAAGGGTTTAAACCATTTCTAATCCAAGACTCCTAGTGTAAAGATATAGGGAACACCCAATTTACCACAAGGAATTCTAACAAAATTTGTATGAGCATTCCATTCAGACAACCATGACATTTAGTGGGTATATGTGTTATTTGAAAAGAATGTATCAACATGGAGGTTATTATATAAGGTCATTGCAAAAATTGCAATACAATAAAATGGAATAATAAAGGTCCCTTAGTTTGTTTGATTTGTGCAATATTTGAGAATGGGGATGATTTTGTTTGTATACCCTTCCACCATGTCATGATCATGCATTGTGGGGTGTACAAAAATAAATTATTGGCACCCATATAATCCTGAGGCTCAATACTCAAAGTATTGGAGCTCAGTTGCATGAAGAACAAGACATTAATGTGATGAATAATAGAAAATTTGCAGTTAATTGTCTTGCATTCTTCATTAAGCAAATATGTGGAGCTTCGAAAGTAGAAAATAAAGTCACTATCATTGCAAATGTTGATGAAATTTAAAATAATGGCACAAATGAAACCCAAAATGGTATAACTAAAACAAAATTATATTCATCAAACGTATATTAACAAAAAATCCATGAGAGTTGAGTTGGTTCAATGAAAATGAGGCATTGTTACAACCCCCACTAGGGTTTTATTCCTCAAGAATGGCTAGTGCACTCCCTCAAGGGGAATTTTTTAGTGGTTGATGCATCATGACCATGAAGTCAGCTTAGGTGGTTGCTTGACAGTGTAAATAATGTTCCACCTCTTGATAGGTGGTGGATGTTCATTAGTGAAAGTTTATAGGAAAAATCATATAAAAAAATTAACAAAAAGAGGGTTGAGGGCACCTACACACCCAAGAGTGGATAGCACCAACAAATTTGGATTTGTTTAAGAACATCTACAAAATTGTGTTAATGAGTAATATGATTTGATTGATATATCAATAGAATATTAATGAGAAAGAGCAGGGACACTATTATGTTTGTATTTATGTATGGTTTTTAATTTTATGTTTGGAATCATTGCAACATAGGGATAAATTTGAAAAATAATGGAGAGAAAGCGTGCATTCAAAATTGGTGTGTAGTAACCTCTATCTCCATGAAAACTCCACATTTATTGGCACATGTGCTTATGAAATTTATTGATACCTTTTCGAGA
>ML780990.1:731004-787757 GCA_009831015.1 Picea engelmannii | reverse complement strand
GGTGATTTCCTTTGAATTAAAGGAGAAATCCCATCGTTACAATCATTACAAGGCAGATCTGGATCCTACACTAAATCGGATCTTCTTTCTAAATCAGCATAGGGTGTCCTATTCTCATGCAACCGAATGCTAATACAGGAGCTAACGAGGCATTGTTGTTACGGTTGGTGTAACAGCTTCTTCTCATAGCTGCTGATGCTGTTTCAGTATCGCAATTCACGGGCTGTTTGGCCACGTGAATTGCGCCCTTTGACTGTGTCGGCCTTGACTGCTAACTGTTAGGGCTCGTGTTTCAGCATCATGGCAGTATCTACTGTGTCTCAGCATCTGCATATCTGAACGGAGTGAAAGCTCCGTGTTTCAGCATCTGCCTTCGAACCATGTAGTTGCTTCATGTTTCAGCATGTGCATCCTCGGGCTGTGTAGCAGCTTCCGTGTTTCAGCATCAACTTGGACAGTTCTGTGTTTCAGCATCGGTCTTGAATACTATTCTGCATATATAGACACTTATGCACTTCTAATCAATGGTTAAGACCAAAAGTAATGTAAAGTGTTATGCAAAACAGATTAAGCATATAATAATGAGAAAGGACGTTGTATACCTTGGAATGATCAGGTGAGGTGATAATGTGAGTCTAAATACTAGTGATGAAGGGTATAATAATGACAAAAGGTGTAGGCAAAAAGGTGCATAGCGTGGTCCTAACAGTGAGTTAATGCGAACACATAATCAGATCTAACTTTGCACCTCATAGATTCATATCTTAACACATGAAGATGCACATCGACTGTGAACAAATACAGAATAGACATAAAATACAAAAGTTATGAAACACAATCATGGAGTCATGCATATCATAACAGATCAGAGAGAGAAAAAGATTTTTTAAGGCCCCAAAACAATCCATCATATTAGCAACACATCCATCAACTATCGCATAATAAATATATCTCTCTTACAATATCTTACACAGTGAAATCTAAGCTCGAAACCCATTACAGACTCAAAACCCTACTACGCAAGCGTAGTGAACCCCAACAAACCCATTACAATAAGTCATCATGACTGTGATGCTTGATCCTGACTCTAGAAACAATAATGATGGTCTAAATCTCATGTGTGCTCAATCATTGACATTCTCTTTGATGGACTGCCTTCTGATTTATACTTTTCCTTCTGCCGCTTCTTTCTATGTTTTCTACTTTCCGCTTGACATCCACTACTTTTCCAATTGTTGCATGGCGCTTTTCCACTTTTAGTTAGCTCGCAGTTCGTTTTCACTACTTGTAACTTTCCAGCAAGCATGCAAATATTTTGATTCCATCTGTTGATCATCATCTTTCAGTTAGTCTACAGAGATTTTCCCAAAAATTAAGCATTCCCAAAAATGAAGGGCCCAACAAACCCCAACCACAATTGTTGACTCGCCTCGATCCAACATTATTCTTCTTTGTTGATCCCCCCATCAAATGAAGGGCCATGTTAGTCCCTAAAGTTTCACTTGACTGTGAGAGGGCAAGCTAGGGCATCATTAGATTATTGCAATAGTGTTTTGAGGGGTTTTATGAAAAGGTGGTTGAAAACTGGTTCAAGGTTTCAAGATAAATAAGAATTTCAGAATAAGGACAAATGATATCCCATTGACTGGTTAAAGGGTAGTCACATAGATGAATTAGACAAATAAGGGAAAGAGAATATGAAGTATTCAATTTGTCAACCTCACATAAAATTCTTATCTCAAAATATCATTAAGAAACAAGAACATCGACCTGAAATCAAAAACTTGAAAATAATCACAACAACAAATTATTTACTGTATCAATTGATAACCAAGAAAATAATGCATTGCATTTTGATAAATGATCTCAATCATGAAGAGAAAAAGAAAAGAGTAGAAGAGAAAGTCTAACCATCAATATGCCTTTGCCATTAAGTGTCACATAAAACAGGAATGTCTTACAAGGAGTTTCAAAACAGGTCCCCTGGATATCCAAATTTTCGACCATCACAAAGTATTTCTTATGTATACTTAAACTATCCAAAAAGTAGCTCAGATCCTATTTTCTAGTGTACTATTAATGATAGGATCTAATCAACATCTATCTTCTAGGGAGGTTAGCTCAAAATGAGCATTTACATTACAAAAATAGATATCATCTCAACAGCTTAATCCCAAATGATTCTTTCACCAATACATTCAATCCTACAAATTGGGAAATGGTTTGATTTAGTTATGTATTCAAAGTGTTCATCTACACAAGCCAAAAAAAAGTAAATATTCCCTCGTTCCCTGGTAAATATCAAAAATTAAAATTGTGCTAGATCCTTGTAGGGCTATCATGATATGATAGCAGTGCTAGCCTTAGCAGTCCTCTGTTTCAGCTCAGAGGTGAGTACAATGTTGTGCCAATAGAGTTTGAAGTTGGATTCTCTAAGCTCTTTGAGCAATATTTTTTGCTCCCTTTTCTTCTTCTTGAACTCGTGTATCCTTTCCTATTGCCTGGCACTCCATTGCTCTACTTGAGCCTTTTCCTTTTTCAACTACTTCACCATTCTCTGAAGTTCTCTAATCTTCTCTTTATCACTTATGACTTTGACCTTGAATTATGGAAACTCTTCTGTAGGTGCAAGCTTGTTTAGATCTATGGCAGCCTTAGGTTCTCTCAGTTTAATTTGGTATCTAGAAGCTAATCCTGAACTGTGATCATCATCTGAACTAGTTGTGTCCATGGCTTCTGGAATATTTGATATATGGTCTGAGTCTACAGGGTTACTTACTTTGTTTTCAAAAATACTACTAGTACCTTTAGCAAGTGCTTCAACTCTGGATAATCTGGTAGTGGCTCTTGTTACAGGTCCTGTAGGAAATTGAGCAATCTTCTTACCTCTTTCTGCTGGTTCTCTTTGTAATGGAGGTCTTTCTGCCTTTTCTTTGACACCTGCTTTAGAGTCCTCATAATGGTCTTCTATGACTATGACATTTTCCTCTTTGATCGATGGGTCAAACATAGCTTTGGACCTTAGCTTGTATTTGTTAGCAACTTTAGTAGAATTTCTCCTAGGGTTTTGAAACACAGGTGCAAATTTCTTCTTTTGGTTTTTGACTACAACACCTTTCTTACTGGTTGCTTGTGGTTTATGTTTGATTGTGGTTTTAATATTATAATCCTCATTTGAATCTTCTTCCATTTTTATGTTTGCATCAGAAAACATTTCAATCCCTACATCCAGTTTGGGTATCTTACCTCTGCTGGTCATGGATTCTTCCTAAATGTCATCTACAGGGGTATCATCAGGAATGTGTTGAGTCTGCTTCTTTATTTTGCTGGTCCTTGTTACCCTGATTGCAGACATTTCTTTGTTGACAGGAGTTTCATCAACTGTGATACTATGTTTCTGTTTAACTGCCATTTTCCCTTTTCCCCTTTTCTATTTGCTTGGTAGTGGGTCATGATTTAGGGATTGGATCAACCAGTTCCAGGGTTTCTATACTTCACTCAGAGCATAAACAACCAGAGTCTTAATTAGAACTTGATGAAACAGGCTACCTTTAGCAGTGGTAGGGTGTGACTGTACCCTTTTTGACATCTTCGATAGGATTTTGAGTAGAAAGTATGGTAGATTTAAGGGATAGTCTCCATTGATATGCATTAACAACCTAATATAGTAGATGTAAACCAGTGAGAATCTACCTTCGTAGGTCATATACCTGTGAATTATGATCAAAGCGGTATGCCACTCTTTTCTAATCTAGTTGTGAGGGACCCCTTTATTCCAGTCTGGGTTCTGCCTATCTGGTAGAAAACTTTGGTTCACAAACTCCATGACTACGTGCTCCTTTTTCCACCATGGTTCTCCCCCAATCACCAATCTGCAAGCTTTGGAAATGTATTGTTCTATCACTAACATAAAATTTTTACCGATCACCACTTCGAAGCCATCGAAGTTCTGTGCAAACATCATGGATACCTGTTCGTCATGCCCCTGGAAGGTGGTAAAGAACTCAAACCAGCCAGTGTCTTTGAACCTTTGTGCCATATGTGGATACGCTTCAAGTAGCTTGGTGCCCTCAGGTTCCAACCTGACAATTTGCCCACCTTTTTTCAACGCCATGTCGATGATACAGTGTTGTAACTCGATGCTGTTGGAAATCAAGAATTTAAAACCTGCAACTGTTACTACACAATGATTTCCTTAAATGGACATCTGCACACATAATCCAACGAAATTAGAATAATAGATGATAGTGTTATATAATGATGTTGGAAATTGAATTGATTTAATACAAGTCCTTGCAGGTACAGAGTGATCTCATTCATGCAACGGTTCACACTGCAGAATCGATTCAAGCGATATCGTGGAGTACATGCAGGTCTTTTGTCCACGATTTATGTGATCATGACAAGATCTGGATGGTTGGCGCATGTCATAGCATGATTACTTTAGCACTGCAGGAATAACGTTATTTCAGTAGCACTATTGATGACTTGGATGTAATTTGAATTTTCAGGATTCAAATAAGCAAATGATGTGACAAATCTCGTTAAACCATGTCTTAAACCTTCAAACTAGAGAAAATTATTCAAAAATGCTAAAATGCAAAGTAAAACAAACTCAAACCAAATATTAAAGACTAAAGAAATCAAGCAATGAGGTATAAGAGGGAAGGGATTAGGATTAGGGATTCTCACTAAATCAAGAACAAAATTTGAGACTAACATGCCCAAATTGGGGAAAACCTTTACTGCTTGTTGGTGAAAGATGTCTTACTAATCTACTCGATCTTGCCACTTCCACACCAAAATGGAAGCTCCTGCAACAAACTCTTGGGCTACTGAAATATTCAATTCTTCTGGATTAGTGGAGATAAGATTCATCCACTTGATGTCCGCAACTGAATCCAACTAGTGGATTTTAACATATTCATGAATCATATTGAACTGCAGGGCGGAAGTCCCCGAGTTATTTCTTAGCGAATTGCACTGCTTCATATATTTTGATCTAATTTTTCATTGGTCTCATGAAGCTCATAAAAATTGTCTTTCTACGCAATGGGGTCAATGATCATCTGATATTTTGCATTCATCTACTTGATATGCACCTGAAGTTCTTCTGTGGACTTGTTGCTTTGCTCTAGCAGATCGACCCAATTGTTGACCATTGAAAACAAATTTTGGCACTCATCGGCCCGGGAATGGAGGGATGCGTGAACTATATACCCCTAACAAACTACCCGGGTGATATTTTCTAGCATAGCCTTTGGATTCTCTTACTCCTAGAGGCGAATAGCCTCAATCTGTTGCTAGAGACTCTATTCTTTCTACGAGCTGCATCCATGCTCCTGCTACAAGTGCAACCCAATTTGATGGCACAATTGGGGTGATGTCCTTTGAAAATTTTTGTGCCAACTATCTAAATGTGGGCCACAACTGAGAAGATTTCAATGATATGGTCTCGATAGTAGACTCGGCCTATGTGCACATTTTATGTTCTTAGTCTTTGTCCTCCACAACGATAACTAGCTCCTAGAACAATTGTTGTGTTTGTTGGGTGAGCTCATCATTAGCTTTCTCTGTTGTGATGATCCTTTGCTCAAGTTGATAAGTTGATTCATGCATAAGATTCAGGAGCTGCAACATGGTCAAGACTGCAAGCTCTCCACCAGTGAGCGATGGATCCATAGGTTGTCGTGAGGCAATAGGATGGCCACTAGCAACAGATATTTCAGATAGACTTGGGGTGCCTACGCCATACATGCTAGCTAAGGTATATAGGAAGCTATGTTGAATGTTGTCATGGACATCAGGGGGGGGAGCATGCTAAGCACCTTGGTGCTCTCCAGCTACATTTCTAAGATGGTGCAACACTGTTGCAGATATTTCAGTAGCGGTGCAACTTGTTATTTGATTGAGTTGGTGTTATGAGATGAAGTAGCCTCTTCCTAGGTATTCATCAAGAAAATTTGAGGATATTGACCCATTTTCTCATGCACCTCTGGTACCATAGCTGGATTAGGATTGGGTTTTATCTCTCGGGGTGTTGAGTGGAACATGGACCTCGTAATGTAGGGAATGATGAATGGAATGGGGATTGTGGTTCCGACAGTCATAGTGAGTGGGTCACTAGACTCTTTCTCAACGAATTCAAGATCGGTATGGGGAGGGGATGATGGAGTGGTGGAAGGGGAAACCACAATAGAACTAGCAGTATTTCGTTTAATCCCTTCAATGATAGGGATGGACTTCAGTTGTTCTATGGAGTCATATGAAATGGTGATGATGGGGATAAAAGACAACATAGGTGGAATAGTGTGGGTATGAGGGGGAAGTGAATAAAGAGGAATGGCATCGATGATGATGGGATCAGTGGATCGAGATCTAGTGCGGGGTTTCTTAGGGGGAACTAAGAAAGTGACTTGGAAGGCTTCACATAAGACCTTACCAATGATGGTAGCATCATCTAGAATTGATGGAAATGGTGGAATCTGGGTTGTCCTGGGTAGTGCCTGTTCTTCTTCATCTTCCTCTGAATTTGGGGGAGTCCCCTATCTCTTTGACACTGTAGTGCTCGAACCAGGGACCTCCATTAGTGCAGAGCTATCCATTGTGATATTGCAGGTATTGTATATTAGATGCTCGATTTATTCTTTTCCCTTGTAACTCCCAATCATGAAGTGATATCCTTGTTGAAAGTTTCCTCGTCCAAATAAAACAACAAGGGTTTAGTGTGAAAAACTGCTAGAGAAGCACCAAGATGCCACACAAAGGTATTGTCTTGGTTCATACTGAACCAGATGTTGTGGGTAGGAAGATGTAGAAACTCTTGCAAAATCCTCGGTCCTTGTGTAGCTATGATAAGGTCGGAAAGGTACTGACAGATTTTGAGATATAAATGAGCGTGACCATTGTGAAGAGGAAAATCGTGGAAACATACTAATTGCATTTAACAAACATTATAATAACGACATGACAATTATTTAGACCGTGGAAACTACTGAATGTGAGAAATATTTGACACCGAATCTCCCAAGCACAAAGGTTTGATCTAGGCTGGACAAACTGACAACAACGAGTAGGCTTTAAGACAAGTGACAGTTGGACACGTCACAATTTTATTGATGAAGAGGGATATAAAAAAACAAATAATAAACCTATCTACTTTATTCACTCCCTGTGACAGGAGTACTGCGAAGCTTCTTTTACTAAGAAAAAATGTAGGGCTTCATGCCTGCTCCATTAACCCATCCTGGACAAAGAATACCATTTAGTTCTGTTAGTCTGACAACTCTAGATTCCTTAATTTCCACAACTATGAAGGGCCCAATCCAATGCATTTGAAACTTCCCTAGATTCTTTTGATACTTACTATCATACAACAAAACTTGATCACCTTATGCAAACATCTTAGTCTTAATTTTCATGTCATGCCAAGCCTTTTACCTAGATTTTTCTACCATCCAATGAAAATCCACTAGAAATCGAGCTTCATCCAATTTTAACAACTATGTGACCCATTCCACAACTGATTCATCATATTTCATGTGAGTCACATGCGTGTATTAAACTAGGGGTGATAAACTCGGCTGGGATGAATACTTCTCTACCATAGACCAATTGGAAAGGAGTATATTTATGCAGTTTATTTGTAGTAGTCCTGTAGGCCCATAACACCGCTGGAACTATTTCATCCCAGTCATCCATATTTGTGCAACATACCTTTGTCAATCCTCTCTCCAAAATATTGTTAAACTCCTCAACTGTACCATTTTCTTGACGATGATACATACTACTTTTGTGATGTTGGAGCAGGAACTCATGAGTGAGAGTGACTATTGTTTAGCTGATAAAATTTGTACCTTGTCACTAGTTAAAATCCGTGGGCACCCAAATTGAGTGATGATATTCTAAAAAATAAACCTGACTTCCATAAATGTAGAGAAATCCTTGATTGTTTTTGCTTCGACCTAGCGAGTGATATAGTCTATAGAAGTTATGATGTACTTGGCCTTTGAGTGCTTGGATGGTGGATTAATCGGTCCTAGGAAGTCAATTGCCCATTTCTCAAAGGATTGGAGATCCTAAACAAGATGCAAGAGAAACTCGTCTTTGCGTGATGTCTTACCAACCCTTTGACAAACATCACATGCTCTGGCATAATCCTTTGCATCTCTGAAGAAATTTGGCTACCATAAACCTTCTTGAAGTATCTTCTATGTAGTTTATTCCCTCCCACGTGTCCTCCCACAACTCCATTGTGACATTCCCACAAGATCTCAAGCCTCTCGTGATCAAGGATGTATCTTCGAAGGATATTTTACAATCCTAACTTATACAATTGTATTGCAATCAAATGATAGTCTGCAACACATGCCACCAGATGCCTCTTCTGAGTTACAAAATACCCATCGGGCATAGTACAAGTAGTGAGAAACAATGCAATATCAGAGAGGTAATTTGGGATAGCCTCAATCTTAAAAATATCTGCATCTAGGAGTTGATCATCTACAATTCTTCCACTCTCTCCTTATTATAATCGAGATATATGATCGGGGCCAAAATTTAATTTTCCTGGTTTGACAATGACTTCAAAGGAAAAGTCCTGAAACAACAACAACCATCTACAAATTCTCTCTTCTACCACAGGCTTACTGACTATGTATTTCATAGACGAATGATCATGAAATAATTTAAAATGACCTCCTAGAAAACAATGTCTAAATTTTTGTAGAGCATAAACCATTGCTAAAAATTCCCTTTCAGTGGTAGTGTAGTTGCACTCGGCTTGAGAAAGCTTCCTACTAGAAAAATAGATGGGACGATGATTTCACCCAAAGTAATGCCAGAAGCATCAATGTGTACATGGAATTCCACCTTCCAATTCAGATATATCAGAATAAGGGTAGTACTCAACTTTTCTTTGAGGATGTCAAAGGCTTGATCACACTCTAGCTTCCATCTGAAGGCTTCAGATTTCTTCAACAAGTTCTTCAGTGGGGTAGTTATGCTTGCATAATTTATGATAAATCTGCGATATTATCTAGTGTGACCCAATGATGAACACAACTGCTTAGTAGTCGTAGGAGGAGGCATATTCAGTATCACAACAACCTTTGTAGGATCAACCAAAACTCCTTCCATGCATACTATATGTCCCAACAAATTTCCAAAAGGTACACAAAAGATACACTTCTTTAGGTTCAAAGAAAAATGTAGCTTCATGCAACGGTCAAACGTCATTCATGGTAAACCTATGTGCTCCTTCAATAAAATATATATTGTCCATTCATCCATATACACCTCAAGGAACTTGTGAATAAAATCCCGAAAGGCAACAATTACAATTCGGGAGAAAATAGCAGGATAATTCTTTAGTCCAAAGGGCATGACATTATAAGCAAATGAATCCCATTCTGCAGTGAAAGTAGTCTTCCTCTTATCCTCTTCTGCAATTTTGACCTGATGATAACCTAAGAATCCATCTGTAAAATGATAAGCTTCATTTCTAACCACTTGATCAAGGATTTCATCACTAAAGGGAGTAGGCAAAGGGTCATGTACACGAGCTGAGTTCAAACTCTTGTAATCCACATAGATTCTTATATCATCAATACCTTTCTTACTCTGTATCACAATAGGACTATTCCGCTCAACCTCATCCACATGGAAAATCAACCCAGCTACTAACATTTTGTCAATCTCTTTCGTAACCTTCTCTTTGAATCTTAGATTAAGGAGGTACGATCTATTTTTGACTCGATTAGTATCAAGTTTTCATTCTATCTTTGTTTCTCATAAATATCCCTTAATCCCCTTCAACTTCGAAAATATCTTAGGAAATAGATATCCATACTCCCGCAACAGAGCCTATATATCAGTCATTGTTTGCTCATCCTAATAGTCCCCTATAGATGTCATCTTAGGACTCTCCTTACTCCTGATATTTACTTTCTGCAACTTCATAGGTTTATTGTATGAGTTGTCGGTATCACCTAATATGGTATCCTTGACTTCCCTTATTCATGTGGATTCCTGAAAGGTTAAATATCTGAGCTCCTCCAACTCCTCGGGATATCCAGGGTCCTTGTCAACTTTAATACAAGCCATGGGTATTCTTACAGGGGATGGGTACAGGATATACTCAAGCAAATTTCCATGCTCATAGTAGACTACAAGTGGATTTTTAGTCTTAAATTAATTACTAAACAACATTTTCTCTGTTTGTTGTAGTACAACTATGATTTCAAAAGTTTTACCAGAAAATGAGAAGTCATGGAAAAAATTATTCTGGAGTCTCTTCCAACATGATGTTTTCCTTCTTGTCTCCTTGTGCACGTACCAGGCCTTGGGAATTGTTCCCAAAGAGTGAAAGAATTGATGTGGTCACAGATAAGAGGGAAGTTGCACATCTTTCCATACTTTTAAACAATGCTCGATGTGCTCAGCTGGGTCAGATAGACCATCATATATTTCCAAGGATAACAGCTGACCCCTCTTCTTATGATATTGTCCCAGCTGGTGTACTTACATTAGAAGAAGAAATTGATATTTTATAGGAAGCTTGACTTCATTCCAAGATGAGAGAGTTCCTTTATGAGTATCCCATCACGTGGTTGGAGAAGACTTCATGGTTAGGTCAAGTGATAAGATTCTTTATTTTGACGCAACCTTACCCTCCATGTCAATGAGAAAACTATGAAGATCTAAGGTACCATCATAGGTTGGATACTCATTGATGTCCATTCTAATCCACCTTACCGATCAGACAATTTTGCAACACATGGAGAAATTTTCATACCAACATTTTTTCTAATCATTGAATGTTGCTTCAAAGTATTCATCCGCTGACTAGACATTTCTCTAACTAACCGATCCATCCACAATAGGATTGATGTAATCATCCTATTTCCCTGTAGTGAAGAATACAATGGATCTATGACGTCTCTCTTCATATTATCGTCATTTGGTTTGGTGTACCTTGGACATGTTGATGATTACAACGTTGTGTGACATTCTCCAGTTTGTTCTCTTCTAGACTGAGATGAGTCGATTTGTGAGAGGGCCCATGTGATGGGTGTGTCATTATCCTCTAGAATGAGTTGAGACGATATGTGCCCATGTGATGGGTGTGCGTCAGACTCTGGAATGAGTTGTTATGATGTGTGGTCTCTTGTCTACTCCTCAGTACTGAGTTGAGATGACTTGAGATGGTCTCTTGCCCTGTACTCCTCTGGACTAAGTTGAGTCAGCTTGAGATGGTCTCCTCCCTTGTACTCCTATGGACTTAGTTGAGTCAGCTTGAGATGACTCTCCAGATGGTACTCCTGTGGACTCAATTGAGTGATCTGTTGAGAGTAAAATCCCTATGGGTGAGCACAGGTGGATGTGTCCCTAGTGGCTGAGCACTAGATGATGTGTGAGATCCCTTACTATATTGTCATAGAGAAAGACTTTGGTAAAACCCTAATTTGGTTGTAAAGGGTACAAGTCACCCCCACCATGTGAAAGATAATTAATATTGTGTAATTATTAATTATATTATTAAGTTGTATAGGTCGGCCTATTGTTCCAATAGACATATCATTTGATGTGATAGTTTTTGTATAAATAAGAGTGGATCCCCATTGTGGATCACACTCACTTGTCATGTCATAATTTCAGAAATTGAGGTCTGAAATTATGAGGATTGCAATTCACAATTCTCTAGGAGTTAGGTTTCTCAGTCATAGAAACACCCTATTGTGTGATAGGTTTGGTGGTGGATGGTGGATCTTCTCTTGGCAGTATAACAAAGGATTGTTGGGTTTTTCCCTTGGTTGAGAAGGGTTTTCCTAGGATAAACTCGTGTGTTCTTGTGCATGGTTATTCTTCTTGTGATCTCGGTTTACTGCAGCTATTGTATTGTGTTGTTGCTGTCATTGTTTATGGTTCAGTTCATGCTAAAATTAAATAAACTACATGCATCAGCTTAACCATCAAAACTTAATATGGTATTAGAGCAGTACTTGAAGATGACCCTTTTCACAAAAAATAAAGGCAGGCCCTAGACATCTAAAGGCAGCTAGACCCCATCGCTAGTGTAAGAAAAAAGGCCAGACCCTCCGTTAATTCTATGGTAAAGTTTAAAGGTTGTCCATAAGCATATTATCCTGGTTCGAGCCCTATTTAAGGTCTTAAAAGGACCACGATATGGGGAGACTCCTCTAGGGTTGTCGTAGAATATTCCTAACAACAGACCCTTAAAACCGCAGACCTAAAACAAGTTGCATCTTGGGTTCTTGAAGGAGATCTAGCACAGATCTAAGGTTTGTTTTGAAACTAATCTGAAGAAAATTTCTAAGTTACATTTGATGAGCTTCAGACCCATTTTGAGGAAAAAAATTTGGCAGAGATAAGGTGCAAGTCTGAGGTAGTTAAGGGAAAATATCCAAGCCTGTCTTAAGGCCATTTTTGAACAAGTGATAAGGCATATCTGAAGTGCATTCAAACAACATTTTGAAGGTAGATATGGAGTACATTCAAACAACACTTTGTGAAATATTTGAGGCTATGACAACAATAGATCTGAGGTAGCTGGATGACAGGACTAAGGCTAGTCTCAGGCCAAATTTGAAGTGAATTCCAGACCTGTTCTAAGGCTCATTCTTTGACAGAGAAAAGGGAAAATGTGAGATTATCTAAAGGCTGGATTTGTGATAGTCCTTTATGACATTTTCTGGAAAATGATAAGGCATATTTTAAAATCTGTTCTTAGGACTATATTACCTACAACCATCCAAAAGGTAAAAAGTCATAGAAAATTGATGAATATTATAAATGGGTGTGCCATCCATTTGTCAAATCATCAAACATGAAGTATTGTACAAAATGATGAAAGATTGAAGATAGTTGATGTGAGAGGTATGTTGCAAATTGTACTGATTTCAAATTGATCCTTGAGGTGAATTTTTTAGTGTGTGTTATAAAGTGCATCCTATTCAAGCTCTAGTGAAGAGACTAGACTTGTAGCTAGTGTTGTGCAAGGTTTCAAGCCCTTGTCACTATGCGAGAAGAGAGGAAAGCAACTTTAGCCACCTTAAAAGAAGTCAAGGACTGCAAGCAAGAATGACGAGGATTTCTTCTCTATCTCAGCCTTCTCAGAAGGACCTAAAGCAAGATTGAGCATGCTTGCAGACTAAGGTAAGTCTTGTACTACTTTCCTAAATTAATTTCATCATTACTCTGTAGTAGCTTACTTTTGATAATGAAGGGTATTATATTTGGTGTGGGAGCCCTCATGACTTGGACCATTATCCCTGGTGTGGGAGTCCAATTTTTTTCTTGGTTGGTCATTATCCTAATACATGAGGCCATTTTTGTTGTTATCCCTTCGGGAGGCCATCTTGGTTATTATTCTAGTACAAGAGGCCATTTTGGTTGCTATCCCTTTGGGAGGCCATATTGGTTATTATCCTGCTACAAGAGGCCATGTTGGTTGTTATCCCTACAGGAGGCCAGATTTCTTATTTCATTATTGAAGGGGTATTATCCCTGGTACGAGATCCCATTTGTGTTGTTTGGTTATTATCCTAAGTACATGAGGCCATTTTGTTTGGTATCCCTATGTGAGGTCATCTTGGTTATTATCCTGGTATGTGAGGCCAACATAGTACTCTAGAGGAAATAGAGGACCTGAGAAGATATGGAATGTCTCCAAGTTAGAAACACTGGAAAAGGAAGATGTCTATCCTTCAAAATTCAAAGGGAGTCACTTGACTCAAAGAGAGTAGAACTATTTGAGAAGAAGGAAGATACAATACCTTCTCCGCCTTCAACAATTCAGAGGGAGAAAATTATTGATCTTGTTGATCCAGTTGATCCTGTAGCTCCAATTGATGTTCCCAGAGACATCGCAATAGGCTAGAAGAGGTCTACATGGGCTCGATAGAATTTGCTAGAGGCAGAGGGACATGCAACTCCTCGTGGTACATTCCAAGAGAGAAAGAGACCATAAAGAGTTTTGATCTATGTTTCAGTTGTGAGCCACATCATTGATATTGAACCTTCTTGTCATGGAGAATCACCAGGACAACATTTTTGGAAAGATGCCATGACCGAAGAGTATCATTCCATTATAAAGAATGATGTGTCCATCTATAAGATCAAACATGCAGCTGATGGAAGTGTTGAAAAGTACAAAGTGATATTTGTGGCTAGAAGATTCTCTTAAGTGGAGGGAATAGATTATGAGGAGAAATTTTCTCCTGTTTCCCAAATACACTTCCATCTGTATGGTTATTGATCTTATAACATCCATGGGTTGGAGACTACATCTGATGGATGTAAAGACAAGCCTTTCTCAATGGTGAGATTGAGGAAGAAGTTTACATCGAGCAGCCAAATGGATTCGTGACACATTAGAAGGAGTCTCATGTATGCAGGTTGAAGAAAGCCTTGTATGGACTAATGTAGGCACATCGTGCTTGGTATGAGATACTTGATGAGTTTGGGCTTCGACAAGAGTGTTGTTGAGCCAAACCTATACTACAACATTGTTGGTGATGAGTTCCTGATTTTCGGTCCTATATGATTCAGAAATCCTTACTATTGAATGCAAGTGTGCATTAGCTTCAAAATTTGAGATAAAGGACCTTGGTATGATGCACTACTTCTTGGACTAGAAGTATGGAAGAGGAATTATGATATTTTCCCAAGTCAAGGAAAATATACAGTGGAGATATTCGGGATGATGGACTACAAATCCATGTCTACACCAATGGTGATGAACTTGAAGAAGATGAACAAGGATTCTTCTAATTCAGGCAATATTGATCCACATCTTTACAGACAGCTGATTGGATCATTGATGTATTTGGTCAACACCATACCTGATATATTCTATGCAGTGAATATATTCAACCAATTCATGAGTTAGCTAAGACAGACACATTGGATAGAAGCAAAGCATGTGTTGAGATATCTACGAGGCACAATTGGTTATGGCATGAGATATGCCTCCGGTGTAGACATGAGATTGTAGTGATATTTCGATGCAGACTGGGTAGGGAGCAGAGTGGAACAGAAGAGCACATCTGATTTTTGTTTTACTTTGTGATCTTCCATGGTTTCCTAGTGCAGAAGGAAGCAAAATTTTGTGGCTTTGAGTACCACATAAGCAGAGTACATTGCATTATGTGTGGCATTCCGCGAATCAGTGATGCTTCGTAAGCTCCTTGCAGAATTATTTAGACATGAGATGGATTCCATCATTATCCATTGTGATAACTAGAGCTGTGTAAAGCTCTCAGAGAATCCTGTGTTTAACGATAAATCGAAACACATTGAGATATGGTGCAGAGAAAAGAAGTACATGTGCAGTACCTTTCTACACACGAGCAAGTTGTAGATGTCTTCACCATACTACTTGCTAGGATGAAGTTTGAGTACTTCCGTGAGAGACTTGGCCTGGTGGAGAATGCCTCCCTAGTTGAGAGGGAGTGTTGATGATTGCAACATCATGTTACATTCTCCAGGTCGTTCTCCTTTGGACTAAGTTGAGTCGATCTGTGAGAGGGCCCATGTGATGGGTGTGTCGTTCTCCTCTGAACTGAGTTGAGATTATGTGTGCCCATGTGTTGGGTGTTCCCATGTAATGGGTGTGCATCAGACTCTGGACTGAGTTGTTATGACGTGTGGTCTCTTGTCTACTCCTATGGACTGATTTGAGATGACTTGAGATGGCCTCTTGCCTTGTAATCCTCTGGATTGAGTTGAGTCAGCTTGAGACGGTCTCCTACCTTGTATTCCTATGGATTTAGTTGAGTCAGCTTGAGATGACTCTCCATATGGTACTCCTGTGGACTTAGTTGAGTTATCTATTGAGAGTGACATCCCTATGGGTGAGCACAGGTGGTCGTGTCCCTGGTGGCTGAGCACTAGAGGATGTGTGAGATCCCTTGCTATATTGTCAGAGAGTGAGACTTTGGTAAAACCCTAATTGTGTTGTAAAGGGTACAAGTCGGCCCCACCATGTGAAAGATAATTAATATTGTGTAATTATTAATTATATTATTAAGTTGTAGAGGTTGGCCCTATTGTGCTAAAAGACACATCATTTGATGTGATAGGTTTTGTATAAATAAGAGTGGATCCCCATTGTGGATCACACTCACTTGTCATGTCATAATTTCAAAAATCGAGGTCTGAAATTATGAGGATTGCAATTCATAGTTCTCTAGAAGCTAGGTTTCTTAGTCATAGAAGCACCCTATTGTGTGCTAGGTTTGGTGGTGGATCTTCTCTTGGCAGTATAGCAAAGGATTGTTGGGTTTTTCCCTTGGTTGAGAATGGTTTTCCTAGGATAAACTCTTGTGTTCTTGTTCATGGTTATTCTTCTTGTGATCTTGGTTTACTGCAACTATTGTATTGTGTTGTTACAGTCATTGTTTATGGTTCAATTCATGCTAAAATTAAATAAACTACATGCATTAGCTTAACCATCAAAACTTAGCGGGACCTTGATAAGGATCGAGTGGTTGGGTAACCTTCATGCCATCGGACTCGAAAGTAATAGTTTCCTTATTAAGATTGATGAAAACATAGTTCTCGTAGGCCCAATCAATTCCTAACAAGGTTGGATAAGGATCCTTCTCCCCCATTACCTCAATTACCTCAAAATCAACTACTGTTTTGATGCCATCCAAGTCTACTTCAACATTTTCCAACCTCCCCACATGATAGATGGAGTACTGATTTTCCATCCACAACTGAATAGGGGAATATACAAGCTTGGGATCATCTCTACTGCACTTTTAAAGAATTCCTTTTTTTGCATAGGATCATACCTGGTACTTTCTAGGATAACCTTCTGAATTTGTATTTGATGTGGAATTTTCGCATTTGCGCCAGTCTTTGCACCTCCTCTAGTGACTATATTAATATTAGGAACCTCTCTGTCAACCATATTTCTCGGTTCAAAATTTATCATATTGGCACCTCTTTGCCTAGCCAAATATTTTCATTTTGCAATAAGGTCTGGACAGTCTTCTGTAGCATGGGTGTTATTCCTACAATGCACACACCAAGGTCTTCTTAGAAGTGGACAATCTCTCACCAAGTGTCCCTGCTCATCACAATTGTAGAAGCAAATTGGTCCTCTTAATCCAGTTCCTCCTCCTCGGTATCCTCCTCCGCCTCCACGACCCCTTCCAGGTCCTTGAAGTCCTTCATTGACCTTGAATGAAAAACAATCCAATCCGACTGCAAGTGCATTCAAAGCTCTGCATTGATTAGTGTTGTGAGAAGGTGAACCATAGAATTCACAATACATGGTATTCGGCACAAGAGTGTACTTCTGTAAAATTAAACAATGCCTTAGAGAATTCCCATGACTTATGCAGATCTTGCAATACTTGGTACTCTGACCTCCTTGATTATTCAGAAAGGCATGGTATTGAACAGGCCCATGAAATGGCACTGTAGAAACAACTTGCACAACTCCTCCCGCTGGCCCTACTGACAAAGGATCCTTATTGGAGCCCCATACCTCTTAATATCAAACATTCATTTTCTACATGACCCTCCACGTAATAAATTGTACACCAGACTTCCGATCGACTTAATTTTAGAAGGGTCAACTCTTGAATTTTCTTAGTTTACGCAGATATTTGGCCCTGCAACTGCACAATATTAGCATCCTTAGGAGGCCTCATGATTCTTAATTTCCCTGGATAACTTTCCATAGCCTCAATCTCCATAGTTTGCTCTAGTGCTTCACCCAAAGTAGTTTTCCTTTGTTGTGTTAACGGGATATGAGTTAAAGGTAACAAACCTTGAATGAACCATTACCTTTGATGATCCTCATGGATAGGTTTTTCTAACCTTGCTATCACATCCTTAAACCTCTTGTTGTATTCGCAAGCAGGATCTCCATCTCTTTTCTTTATCTCCCATAGCTCAAAGAGAGATTGTTGTTATGACTGAGGTAACCGGAGTTCCACTATAAATATCTGCTTAACTTGAGTGAGCATGAAGGATTTCCATTGATCACCTGGCTCTATTTCCTTTATGTACCATTTCAGAGCCCGACCTCCCAAGGTAGTCTGAAATTCAACTAACTTGTTTGCATATAGAGTTTCGCGAGACCTTTAGATGGCTTCACATAGAAACTAGTGTTGTTCAACATCCTCATCACCTTTACCCCAAAATTAAGGGTATCGAGTGAGAGATCCTACATGTTGATTCGCCAAGGAGGAACTTGGCGACCCTATTAAAATGATTCCCGAAGGTCCTATTTGTGATATAACCGAAGGACTTGCCACACTTCCATTACTACCACTACTTGAACTTGCTGGACTTGAAGGGTTAGAAATAATAGAATTGACATAAATATTTGTTGTAGAAATTACCAAATTTATGGAAGGTGTTGGGGGAATGGGTGATTCAGGGTTAGTTCCTTTACCTCTAGAATGAAATTCTTTGATCTAGGGGGATCGTTTGTTTGTAGTGTTGTGTTTATATCTTGATGCAATCTGACATCTTCTAGTGTTGCAATTTCTAATTCTCCTACAAATTCTTTAGGGGTTCTGACTGAATATTCTTCTTTAGTGGTGGTGTTTATCCTTACTCTTTCATATGTTTCTTCTGAACTTCCTTCCTTTTTTCTACTTCCTCCAGACCCTTCACTTCATGCACCAAATCTCTCCTTCAACCATCGGTTGGCCAACCTTCCTTGACTCTGCAATTACTGCAACTCTTCTAACTCCTTCCAATGACTACTCTCAAAGCTTGTCTTCTTCTGCAATTCATCAAACCTCTTCATTACTTTTCTCATTTGTTCCTTCCACCTCTTATCAAGAATAACAACCCTCTTACGAGCTCGTTCGTCCCTTGCACTTGTCTCTCGATGACCCCGCATATCTCCCAGAAAATATTCCTTGGCCTAGTTCATGAACCCTCTCATAAATCACCCCTTCCCACCAAGCACATGGGTTTATGCTTCCATATTGACTGAAGGAACAAGAAACATTAATTATTATACTAGTAAAACCTTGATCCACAAGGGGATTTCCCACAACATTCTTCCTCTATCTCCTTCTCTAAATATTGCTTTGGATTTTGAGAAAGCTTGATGATTCTCTATAGAAAATTTGATAACATAACCCTCCAAAATAGTCTGCACCCAAAAATCCATAGCACGAGAGATCGAGTGATCTAAACGATGAAGAGCCACTCAACCCTCAATGGTCCAGTTGTATTTCCTTTTGAATCAATCTTTGTATTTAGGAGCTTCTTACAATTGATTCAACCACTGAAATACCTCTTCAAGAAATCTAATCCAAAAGATCTCGTACTGGTCGCTAGTAGGATCAAAATAGAAAATAGTGCTTTTCACAACCCTAAATATTTTGTGTCGCAACTCTACTAACTTTTGTATGAAAGCAACACCTTCTTTCCCACTATTTCTCAACATCATATTTGTAAATCCGATGAGGCATCCTCTAAAATTCACTTTAAATCTTGAGTCCTGGCAACAAAACCATTTACTGGAAAAAAATCGAGACCAGGGTTCTTAGAGGTTATCAACAAAGGCACTGTTGTAGTCTAGGTATGCTGGCATATTCAACCTTCTGCAAGGGAAGGAGGTCTCACCCAAAGCGTGGCCAAGACATGTGTTGAAGTGAGTTAATGAGAACACATCATCATATCTAACTCAACACCTTGTAGATTCATATCTTAACACGTAAAGATGCACAACGACAGTGATCAAATACACAATAGACATAAAGTAAATATGTTATGCAACACAATCATGGATTCATGCATATCATAATAGATCGAAGAGAGAAAAATAAATTTTAAGGTGCCAAAACAATCCATCATATTAGCAACACATCCATCTATTGTTGTACAATAAGTATATCTCTCTTGCAATATCTTACGTAGTGAAATCTAAGCTCGAAACTCATTACAAACTAAAAATTCTACTGCGCAAGCGCAGTGAACTGCAACAAACCCATTACAATAAGTCATCATGACTGTGATGCTTGATCCCGACGACTCTAGCAATAATAATGATGGTCTAACTCTCCCATTTGCTCAACCATTAACCTTCTCTTCAATAGATTGCCTTCTGATTTATAATTTTTTTTCTACCACTTCTTTCTATCTTTTTGTCTTTCCTCTTGGAATTCACTACTTTTCCAACTGTTGTATGGCATTTTTCCACTGTTTCTTCTTCTTTTCCACTTTCAGTTAGCTCGCGGTCCATTTCTGCTACTTGTAACTTTCTAGTTGGCATGCGACTCTTTTGACTCTATCTGCTGCTCGTCATATTTCTGTTAGTCTACAATGATTTTCCCCAAAATTAAGCATTCCCAAAAATAAAGGGCATGTTGGAATAATCACCAATACTAAGAGGGGCGGTGAATCAATATTGAGCACATTTTACCATTTCTTAATCAAAACATGTGAACAATAAATTTATCAACAATATATCATTTATAATTGCATTGAATATATCATGAGTAGTACTAATCAATAGTGCATAACAAATAAACACATTCACAATACACCCGAATTTATGTGGAAACCCAAATGGGAGAAAACCACAAAATTCTTTCTTATACATCAAAGATTACATTCATAGGAAGCACCAACTTCCAAATTCTCTAGCACCAACTGGAAGGAGGCTCCAACACCCTATTTACATGCTCCAACCTGAAGGAAGCTAGAATTCCTTGAATTCTCCAGCTACAACTAGAAGGAGGCTCCAACCTTAAGGAAGCTATGACTCCCTATGTTCTCTGGCTCCAACCAGAAAGAGGCTACGACCCCCTTTCCTTGCCCCATTATGCCGCCCTGAAATATAAGTGTAGACTCAACCTACCCCTATCATTGATACTGTCACTACCATTGTCATTGATATATTAACCTATCACTGTCAATTTGTCACTGATATACCATCATCAACCTATTACTACCACTGACACTCAACATAAACGAAATTGGATTCACTCACATAGATCATATCCCAAGATCACCAAGAACATCTCTCAACCATATGTCCGACCACAAAGGCTTCACTCAACAAAATTGTTACATAGTATGTATGTTTGTGGGATATTAAAGAATACCCCTAATTTCACTAGATATTGAAAAAAAACTCCTAAAATCCTTTTTTTAACCCCCCTCCCATGTTGATTATTTGGGTTGGTTGTCATTGATGTCAACCCTTGAAGAAAGTTTGGTAGCGAATTTCGGTAGCACAAAAGGTTTGGGTAATGGACCCAAGTTTGTTTGATGTATAATGGTATGAGTTTTAATATATTTGAAGGTAAGATATTCTAGATGGATAGTACATGTCATGCTATTTCCAGTGGTATGTAAAACGTCACATAAATCCTCACGGTTATAAAGTTATGGCCATCTGAAGTTGGAGATCCCTCATGAGTCATCTAGAAGCCCCAAAAGGTCAAAGTAGTCAAAGTGGTTGCAAAGAAGAAATTATTTAAATAATAAAGTGAAGGGATGAGTGTACTATTAGTAAAAATGGATACAAAAGAAATTATTTAAATAATAAAGTTAATGGAGAAATTATTAAGTGGACAAATGGTTAGAAGTGGGTTAGCCCTAAAATCAGGAAAGTGGTTTAAGATGGTTAGAAGGTAACCCCTTGAGGAAGCTACATAAAAGTATAAATAAGAGGCAAGGGTCTCTCATTTAATTATACTTGAGCATATTGAATATCTACAAGTGACTGAGGTAACCAAAGGATATCTAAGGCAAATTTCAGAGGGAAGGTGAAGTAAAAAAGGTTGCAATTCAAGGGAGGATAAATTTTTTTGATGATGCTTTCTAAGGTATGTTATTTACTAGTCATCTCACCATTTTCGAAATAACATTTTTTCTAGAATGACTCAGACCGCAAAATGTGGAGGCCATTGAGGAAACAGATCCAAGTAGTTGTCATCAAAATTTTAGCTTGTGGGTCGTTGTACTTTTGGAGTTACACTCCATGTAAAATAGGGTTGGTGGCTAGTCCTGAAACTAGTCTAAAACAAGTGTTTCGGGTAAAAACATCAAAACTTATTCATAACAGATCCAAATTCAATAAGACAAAATATGTTGGTTATAGTACAGTTTGCAGTATTCTATGTACCATTTTCAGATCCATACAACAAATATTCCGTGTGGGGCACGCTCTACAAGTTCTCTCTCTAGAATAAGTCAGAATTCAACAAGGTATGTCATTTTTGCTATAAGTCCTTTTTTGAAAGGTTCCAAGTAGTGAAACCTAGAGGAATTGCATAAAAGACACTAAAGAAAATTGTGTACTATTTTCATATCCTCATTCATTACATGTACATATTTATGATTATTTCAAGTTAGGGTTGTTGATTAATCCAAAATTAGTCATGCGAGACTAAAGTAAAGTTTGATGAAAATACTAGTCTCTTGCTGTTAGAGTTAAGGAAGGTTTGGAGGTACGTGATCATATGCATCAGGTCTATTACAGAGTTACAAATCAGATTTGGATGATGAGATTGATGAGGGATTTTGGTTGAGGTACATGTTGGGTACATGGTTGAGACAAGTAGTTGATGAGTTAGGACATACATGAGGTGTATAGTTGATGATGTTGGTACATCTTGATGAGTCATAGTTTATGTGTATTTGATGCATGATTGGTACATATTTGGTGCATGGTTGATGCACTCGTTGATGGTACAGGTTGAGGCATAGGTTGGTGCATGGTTGATGCACTTGTTTATGGTACAGGTTGATTACATGTTGTTACAGGTTGTTTGGTGCAGGTTGATTGGTACATGTTTACAGCAGTATATCTCACAGTGGTAGTGTGACAGTGGTTCCATCATTCTACTTATATTTCAGGGTGGTTGGATGGGGCAAGGAAAAGTGTTTGTAGCCACCTTCCAGTTTTAGCCAGAGCACATAGGGGGTTGTAGCCTCCTTCTGGTTGTAGCCAGAGAATTGGGGAGTTGGAGCTTCCCTCAAGGTTTAGCCTGAGAAACTCGGGGGTTGGAGCCTCCTTCCAGTTGTAGCTCGAAAAAAGGAAGTTGATGTTTCCAATGAATGTAATTCTTAAAGAAATATAAGAAAAAAAATTCCTTGGTTTTCTCCCGCTTTGGTTTTCCACGTAAAAACACTGGTGTACTATGTATGTTTATGATTGCTCATTTGTTCATTGTTTATTTACTCTACAACTATTGGATGATAATGCTATATTGGTATAACACTTGCATTTTATGTTGAAAAAGGTTTATATTGCTCTATTACTAATTCACCCCCCTCTCAGTAATCCAACATCCCAATACATATGAACAATTTTAAAATCGCTTATTTTTACCAGATATTCTAGGTATCCATTTTTTCATGGAATTTTTAATACCCCTTTTTATTTCTATTCTTAGTATGGAAACATGACATAACTCTTATATGCTAGAAAATCACAAATCACAAAGGTAATTCAAAAATAACCAAACAAGTGCACTAACATCCCAACATAGGGATATGCTACTGCAATAAGATAACTTTAGGTTCAAGGGGCTTGGTGTTATACTTACCTCTCTTTAGTATAATACATGGTCATGCATTTTTTAGGAAGGAGGTTTATTTAACTAAAAAATATCAGAGTAGAGAACCCTTTTACATAAACTTATTTTGCATCTTCATATGAAAAAACACATGAAATCACACCCGAATGATGAATTTAACTTCTTGCAAAACAACCTTATAGTTTAAGAACCTAGTGGTTTCATTTTGGAAAATGCACCATTAACATGAAGTATTTCCTTATGATTAGCTTTATTCGAATTTTCTTTACTAAATACCCAAAGGAAAGACCACTGATTGTAGAACCCAAAAGCCACCAAAGCATTCTGGGTTCATGGATGAAATAATACAAAAAATGGAGAGTGGAGGAGATCCATGTTTATAACCTATATGATGTAACCAATAAGGCATAAACATTGAGGTACAACCAACTTCATACATTGAGAAAATGGAAATCAAAGAAGAGTATTCTCCTTGTAAGTTATTCAAGATTGTCAAGTACAATTTGTGAAAAATCAGAAAATTAAATGATAAAACATTGTCAACAAATTCTACTTGAGGGATTGGGACTATCAGTTTTAGGTAAAGGGAAGTTCCCCCAAAATAAGGACACTAACATACTCCATGTTATTTTTCAAATACATAGAAAGAGATAAGAGTTATTGTGAGGCACTCACTTTTAAAACAATTTTAAATTGAATCTTTTGACGCCGGTGAGGCCTAATCATTTATATTTGAACTCTTTTAAAGCCTTCTTCAACTGGTTGACCAGTATTATTATTGCAACTAAGACGCATTCAAAATTAATGTATTAGGGGCATGTTCAAGATACAATGGGTCTATATGAATCTGAATCACCTGCAATTTTAATTACTATTCCAACTAAACCTTTGTGTTATGTACATTGGACTATGTCTTCTCTGTAAAGGCCTACATCAAATTGGATTGTTTGAACTTTCTGGAAAAATCCCGCTAAATCAAATATAGAGTTTTCTTCCAAACAACTTGAAGGTGTAAATATACAACTTTGTCCACAAACATTAGGAAACTCCAAAGTGTCGTTCACACATGAACCACTCTTTGCATCCACTGATGCATCATTATGAGCTGAGCTATCTGTGGATTTGGATGCACAACTATCTTCAATACAATATCTTGAATTATTTTAGACATTCCTATTTTCAACCTATACATAGTACTAAGCCATATTGGAAAGGTTGAACCAAAATAAGGTGACTCTCTGATCCTCTAATAATATCATGACTTGGTCTTGAATTCAAGACCAAAATAATACTACACTAATTACTCTATTAATCACACCATTGATTGATCCATCATTCCAAATTTTGAACTCTATGTACTTTCATTATTATAATTAGTGGACAATCTCCTCCTTGCATAATATCGTAACTTGGTCTTGAATTCAAGACCAAAATAATACTACACTAATTACTCTATTAATCACACCATTGATTGATCCATCATTCCAAATTCTGAACTCTATACATACTTTCATTATTATAATTAGTGGACAATCTCCTCCTTGCATTTTGTATTACAGGGCAAGGGTTCATTACTATCAAATATGTACACAAATCATTTAGGCATTATATTATTATATCATTAAGTATCAAATTATATGCCATTAATTCCCATTAATTCTGTAAAATTTCAATGATGGGACTCTTTGTTTTTTTCTTAGTAGTGGCTGCTAAGTAGGAGCCAAGGATTTGCAGAAAACATACTTTCCATCAAGTGAGTTCTTGTTGTCTAAGAAGAAGACAAGAAAAAATAACATGGAAATTTGAGAATGTTAAAAGTAAAATTCTATCAATAAATGGAATCTCATCAACGAGATTAAATTCATCTATCCAAGAAAACACCAAATTTGTAGAAGCTCAAGCCAATCCATCTTTATGTGGGTGGATGGAAAATGTGTTCGTAAGCTATGGTGGGTTAGAAATTCCAGGTTAAGGCTCCATTTAATTTTTGAAATCTTCCTCCTTTGATATCAGTGGGAATTTGTTTTTCCAAAAAGGTGTGTTGAAGAGAACCCCCATTGAACAATTAGGTTATCTTAAATGCTATACATTTATAGATGGATTTTTTTCTCTCTAAGGATGTAGATCCCTTTAACATGCATTTTCTGTTTAACATATGATAACATGTCATAATTTAATATTTATTATATTGGATTGCTTTTTCTTGCTAAATCTTGAAAATTGGACATGAACAATGCAACACACTTTACTAAAGAGAGTAGTTATTCAATATATGTCTTTTATCAGTTTTGTTTTCATCTTCAGAGAAAATTGCTACTTTAGTCACTATGTGAGAAAGTTTCCATTTCTTTCTAATACAAGACATGATTAAAAATATATATACAAATGAAACAAAAATCTCTACAAAATCTAGCAACTACAACACACTGGAATACTTACAACTATTATAGATAGTTGTTTTAATTTCCATATTGAAAAAGGAATGTCTACATGCAAATCGCTATAAGAGACATCTCTTCATGAATAGTTAAGATGAAATCAATTCAAAGGTATTTTATCAAATAACTTCACAGGTACATAACAACTTCGTTTGGCATCCTATATATCATCAAAAGACTGCCCTGTTTCGAGCACAATACTTACCATTTATCTACAAAATCAGTAACATATTCATCTTGAACCAGACTTAGTGTTGGGATATGGTGAGGTCTTGTTTATCGAACTTGCAGTTAACTAAGAATTTTTGTTTGTAGAGAGAGAATTTTTGTTTGTAGAGAGAGACTTTATGGGTAGAGTAGACATTTTTTGATGAGTTTTCCAATGGGTTTTCTAGTGAGATTTCATGTGCCATTTTATTTGGGCATGGTCTGCTTTAACCAAATTTCTCTTGCAAGACAAGAGAGAAGAACTCCCAAGAATTTCAAGGCAGAGCAATCTCCAATCTCATCCACATAGACCATTTCCTTTAAGGTCATTGCATATACAAGATAATCAATCGATTGTGACCAACATATATTTTATAGAGACCTACTAGGCCCATTAAGTATATGGCTTGAACACAAAATGTTAATATATATAGAACATACAACCAACCTCTCTAAGACAAAAACCCCTTTGACTAGTTTAAAGAAAAGTTCGGGCAAGTTCATTACAACTTTATTACCAAAATTTAGCTTCAACTCAACCAGGGACAATCAAGTATGTGGATGACCCCGTACACAATTTTCCCATAATGTTGGTTCTTGGGTGACCTACAAATCCATAATATGGAAACTGTTGGGCAAGATCTCCATGGTTTCAAGAACCATTGTAGTCAGACAATGAAGACAATCCCAACTAGTTGTAGAGATATCCCAAAGTAATCTAATATGTTATGCACTGAAATTATGGTATGAAAATATTAGTGGACATAACAAGTATGGTGCTCAATGACCGGTGTGGCAAAGCCTTCTATTCTTGTAAAAAAAAATTATTTAGTGGTAAAAATCCATGGAAACAAAAAGCTAGAGTCACTCATCTATTTATCTAGAATTTTGATCAAATTTTTTATTTAGTTTTATTCATAATTTTACATTGCTAATCCATGGATAAGATTTGGATCATGGTAGAGATTTGCTCATGCCTGATATTTTTTCCTAATTCTCACCAAATTTGTTACAGGAAAGAAGATTAATTTATTACAAAGTTAACTTACTACTCGGTGTAAGGAAAGGCCAAGAAAGTTAATCAATGAAACCTGACATGATCAACCTACCACTACCCCTCACACCCCTTCCTCAAATCTATGGTGTCATCCTGGTAGGTCCAATCAAAAGTATGAATGGCACCTTAACCTATATTAACTTCATGTTTGAATAACCTATCCATCCAATAGTATCATAATGGAATTTGATATAACAATTACTTTTTTGTATTTGTTGTATAAATCCAATGATATGAACATGTATACAAGGAAAAATATCTCATCATGAACCCACTAGGAACCCATCTCATCTTGAACCCATCGTGAACCCATATAACCATGAACGGAAAAAAACAAAAATCCCAGGAGCCATTGCACACTACAACGCCAAAAAAATAGCATGAACTAGAGTGTTGAGAAGGGCTACCTAAAAGAGCTCCAAATCCAATAAAAAATCAAAACAAAATCCCATAATAATTGAGTAGCAGAGACAATGGCCTCAAATCTCTCTAAAACTTTCCACAAGACCAAAAAAAACATTGGGAAACCACGAAAACCAACCAAAAAAACAAGAACTTTGATAAAAGTTTATTAAATCAAAACCATAATAAAACAAAGTTATTTATGCCTTTTAAAGGAACAACCATGGAGGACTAGAGTGAAATCTTCATATTTGAGGCAAACAAAGGCCCTTGTCAACAAAATGAAAGGTAAATTTTACTAAAAGAATAGCTCCAAATGTAATGGAACAATCAACATTCCTCTATGGATCAAACTGGGTATTGCAACTCACCTGCAACTTCTCCAAATCCTTGAACTTGCTCAGATCGTTGGGTGTATTTTCGATTTCCCTGGTGCTTAAGACCCTCAGTGTGTTTTGAGTGTTGTATCCAAAATGTTTTTCACCCGCCTCACAACTGCTAAACAATGTGTGCACAGGCCACCCCCCAAACCCTCCCACCCCAAAAAATTCCATGCCCCACCCCAAAAATACCTATATTCATCTATACTATTAGAAAAAACCCTCCCCCTTAATATTAGCCAATATATTGCCTACTCATTTCATTTATTTTTCCACCTAGAATATGAACAGACGTGATATCATATTGGTTTGGCGGTGAAGCCCCCACCTGCCCAACATCACCAAAAAATTCCTTTATTCATGTGCCATACATATACCAAGCATGTACCAAAATCACCAAGAAGTGTCTCAACGTGCATCATCAAGATATATGTCTCAACAATGTACCAAAATATCAAATATATGCAACCAACCATATACCTCAAGCATGTGCCAAAACCATATACCAAAATGTGTGTCACAACCATGTACCATATCATTCATGATATGCCTCAACCAAATACCAAAATATATTCCATAAACCATGTAGCATAACATCGCCAAGATGTGTCTCAACATGCATCAACATCACCAAGAAATGTACCTCATACATGTGCCAAATATATGCCTCAAACCATGCACCAAAGATGTGCCTAAAGCATGTGTCAATGTCTCAAAAATATACCAAAGACATGCCTCAAGCATGCATCATAACATAACCAATATATAACCCTCAAAACATGCATATAAACATACATTTAACTCTGTAATAGATCTGACTGCATCATCATACCTTGCTCAGACTTCAACAACCTGGAACAAGCATCCCCTTTACTTTACCTCAGCCTCACTACCTCAAATTTGCCAATAGATCAAGTGTTCACTAGATATATATTCAATGAACTTATGTATATGAATGTGAGACTCTTGATGTGTATTTATACTTTTCAAGTGACTTCTTTTGGGGCTAACTTGTAACGATTTTACCCTTTATCATGATTTTAGGGTCAACTCATTATTTTTTGTTACAACCGTTTTACCCTTTAATTAATGAATTGTAACTTCTTATTGCAATCGTTTAGGGACTTCTTAACTTTTAGGTTCAACTCATTATTTCTTGTTACAACCGTTTTACCCTTTAATTAATGACTTGTAACTTCTTGTTGCAATCATTTAGGGACTTCTTAACCATTCTTCGAGGCTTTTGAACTTCATGAGGACATAAATCCTCAACCGTGAGGAACCATGTGGCATAACACCTATCGTTGGAAATGGCGTGATGAAGACTATCCATCTATTATGGTTTTGCATACATGTTCCATGTCCTTCATCCTCTTTTTCCTAAAACAACTTTGGGCCCCATGACCACACCATCAGGGCTTCTCAACCACTTAGCCATCTTTCCAAGGATTCTTGTAGACTTTTTCAAAGTGTCTTCCTGTGAGGGCCATGCTTAAAGCTACACCAAAAGGGGACCACTTTAGAGACTTCTCCAAATACACCCATCACTTCTATATTCTTCTTCTAGGGTTGACCAGGGTTGACATCAATGACAACCAACTATCCAACAGGGCCCAACATATATCTCTTTGTCAATTTGGTTAGTTTGTGTGGACATGGAGGCCTTAAATGTCAAGGTTGCATTCGTCATCCCCAACAATCGTGTCGCTTTATGGTGCCAAAAGTGGAATAATTGGGCATTAACGATTTCATCCTCTCGACAGTACAATGTTCATCACTACTTAATCACCTAGTCTTCCAATTTTAATTCGGACATCCCCAGGCATGTCACCCATTTCTTTCTTAGTGGATTTGAGTTCCTTCCTCCTCCATTCCCTCCTATCAGCTCCCAATACATGACTAGTAGTTGGAGAAGCATGATCTTGAGACTAGATAGAATTGAGCAAGACATTGAATACCTTCGAAACTTCATGCAAATAATGTAGGAAAGGATGAGAATCATTTCTACTCAGATCTTGTCCTTGAACTTTCTCTCAAACTCAGGAAATCGCTCCAAACTCTCCAGGATGAAGGAAATTCCATTCACCTCCAATTGGAAAGTGTGCAGGCCTACTCAACTCTTCATGGAAGCAAGGAGGATTCAATTCGACTCTGAGGTAGGATCTTCCCATGCCCTCTCATCTCTCCTCCCAGAACTTAAATCCTTTCCACCCTCAACAGACAGGGTCATCTCGACCTCAAAAGACAACCCCTATCCATCAATGTAATGAAGACTCTATATTGGTTTTTTCTAGGCGTATTTTACAGAGTTTTCACTATAAGAAATTTCGAGTTTGATTATGTATGTAAGTCTCTCATTAAGCATGTTTTGAAAACCATCAGTGATTGGTCTATGCTATGGGGGATATCTCTATGTAATCCTAGCAATATTTGGAAACTCTTTGTACATTTTACTGCCTTTGGGGCAACTTTTACTTTGATATAAATTTACCATTTTAGTGAAAACAAAAGAAACAATTTACTACAGTGACACTGATTTTAAAAAAGCTTGAAAAGAAAAAGGTGATACTAGTGGAACTGTTTTTAAAAAAAGACAAAAAAAACTCTAAAATACCTCTCAAAAAATATAAATATGAAATGCAAGGAGTGACATTGTGGTTGATTTACTCACATATGGTAACTTTGTAACCTCCTAGTGTTGATCCTTTGGATGTTTTGGATAAAGTTATGTACAAATTGTAAATAAGTGTTTATATTGATGGGAGTCAAGCCACGCGAACTTAGGTAAAAATAATGCCTCATGTATATGATGTAAATATCTTGTTTGAATTTCAAGTTAGAAGCTCAAGGCCAAGGCTCGACTAATGAATGTCTAGGTATACAATTGATATAATTATGCTTTTGATATACCATGTGGTATACCTTCCATGATATACTCAAGATATGTAAATAGTATTTCAAAAATTAACATAAAGGTCCAAGGTTGGTTGTTGGAGTCCACTAGAGAAAAGGAGGAAAGAGAGGTATAGTGGGGGTGATAAATGAATCCTAAAGTTGCTTAATTTTCCTAACTCTTACTTTTTTTCCTTATTAGCATGTGATTTATTAAAAATCTCAACCACCGATCATTAGATGTAGGTGGTGGTTGGTGGGGAAATACACCTTCCATAGTTATGAGGGCATGATGGTTGAGCACAAACACCATGAGGAGTGTGAGAGACTTCATCCTCATAGGTGTTTGAACCTCCTTTGTTCCATTGCACTATCTCTCATGCTAATTTGAATTGGTTCAAACACTATCGTCATTCTCATGCTAAATCACTCATTCTTATGATCTAGGGAATTCTCATTCAAACCCATTTTGACCATCACTCTCATCATTCGAACCATTTTCTCATGTTGATGCACCTCTAAAGTTTTGGAGTTGTTGTCCCTTGACCAAGTTTTTGGAGATTCTTGGTCACATTGACCTAGTTTGGCACTTCGACAGCCTGTCGAAGGAGGAGCGCAAGACGAAGCGGAGATCACGAGGATATCGGCTCCTTTTTGGGTCCTTTTTGGGTTTTTGGGATTATGTAATGGGATTGGGATGTCGGCCCATGGGTTTACCCATGTTTAGGCCTATTTTGTAAAGTATAAATAGATGTTTAGGTGATGTATGAGGAAGTTTGATCTATGTAATCGAGGATTGTAAATGCTTTGTGCATGACTATAAGAGACTTGCAAAGCTAAGTGCAAGTTATTGTAACAGATGATGAAGACTTTGTGCTGTAATGCAAGGAAAAAGGATCTAGCGAGCTGTGTAGATCTTCTTTCCTATGTGAAGAAGGGTTTTTATGGCTCTGTGCTTGTAACCAATTGAAGAAGCTAATAAAGAAGAAGAGTTGGTGGGCATAGCCTCAGGGTGGGGGTGAACCACCGAAGTGGATATTGGTTAGATCTTGATGAACTGTTGATGCTAAGTGCTCTATTAAGTATTACAATCACATATATGTGTCCCAGCTAAGGTTGCAGACATCTGAGTCTTGCAACTACCCCTGCCTCTACCTCGGGTGAGACTTCATCTGCTTTGCAGGTGTTTCCGAAAGGGCCGGTAGTTAGGGTTTTGTTGGTGCATTGAACCTTGGGTCTACCCCTGTGCCAACAAATGGTTCCATTGCCGGGACCTGAAACTATGATTGTTGGGAACTAAAGTAAAGAAAAGAAAAGTCATGTGCGTAGATCTAATGCTGAAGTGCGCAGTATCAGAACTGAAAATGTGATTGTTGGGAACTGAGAAAAAGGAAGCTTTGTGCAAAGACTCGATCTGAAAATTGTGAAAGCTCTGTGTGTAGATCTGTTGCCCTAGTGCACAACATTTTACTTGACCTGTGAAGATTTGTGCCAAGAGGAAGTTCGGATTTGAAGAAAAGAGGTCAGATCTGAAGAAAAGAGGTAAGATCTGTAAGCTCTGTGCTCTGATAAAGGTAAGAATAGTAGAAAAGTTTTAGATCTGAAAGCTTTGTGCTCTGTAAAAGTAAGATAAGTGAAATTTTTTGTTTCTAAAGTATGGATCTAGGTATGTTTGATAGATTCTATCCTAGCTTGAAAACTAGGGCACTAGTAGATGAAAGAAGGTTTGATATGAATAGATCTAATAAGAATAGTGAAAGATATGTTATACCTATGCATAGAAAGAATGTTTGGACTAACAAATGGATGTGGGATCCCAGAAAGAATTTGTTGCAGGTTAGCTCCTATAATCCTAGTAGGTAGTACATGAGAAGCTGGGGATTATTTAAAAGAAAGAGAGGATTAACCCTCTGTTACAGTTGCAGAAGACCGGGACATATTGCTAAGGAATGCCCTGGGAAAAGACCTAGTTGTATTTGTTGCAAAGCTCTGGACCATGAAGTATTGGATTGCCCTAGAATGATTGCTAAGATTGAAAGAATGAATCTAAACCAGGAAAACACTAAGGCAGATCCAGAAATAGCAGAACCCCAGAAAAAATCAGAGAAAGTATTGCTACAGATGAACGAAACCTTGAATGACCACCGGCATGTTAGATTATCAGAGATCTTTAAAGAAAAAGAATGCATTGAAGAAAGAATAAGAGACTTTGACATTGATTGTGTTCTAGATGAGGAAACATAGGTGAATATCATGACAGAGAGAACTTGGGAAGCTATAGGTAGGCCTGCTATGATTCCTTCATTAGGAGGAATAGGGTTATTTAGAGGAAAACTAGTAAACCTATGTGGAAAGCTCGCTCAGATATCTATGAAGGCCAATGGAACTTCGACAGAAGAGATCAATCCAAATGAAAGGAAGAAGAAAAATTTTTGGAGCAGAAGAAACAAGAGTTAAAAGATTTCATGACCAGAAGGATCGCACACTTGATTAATGAACAAGAGAATAGATCGAAGCTATTAAACACTAGAGGCCCAGACGTCAAAGATACAAGAACATCAGAGGACTCACAAAATACTGAAGTACCTATCCCAGATAAAGAAGAGGTGTTACCCCTGAATCCTAGGAAAGAATCTTAACAACGCGCAACGACTATGTCCAAAAAAGATAAGAATCATAATGGAAAAAGGAATACCGAGACGAAGATCACTGGAAAGAAGGATAGAAAGCTAAGTAAGAAGAAGGTTAAGATTGAAAAGTTACAGAAGGTTCCAGAGGGAACTTCACAAAAAGAAAATTTGCAGAATTGGAGCTTCACCGGGATATCAGAACAACGACACATGGCACTTCTCCATGACGAAGTAATATAGCCATTGGGAACGATATATTAGTTCGACTGCCACTCCGAATGGGTTGGAAAGAATTTATGGTTCACCACCAGACCATTGGACCGTGCCATAATGGACATAACAAGAGTTAATGAGGCTTCATACTCGTTTCAAGCGAACCATTGTCGGGTTATCTATTTATCCCGTCGAGCCATGCACGAAGAACACTTTTGCTAATCAAGAGTTTGAGCCCACAGACTAAGTGAATCGTATATTGTGATCATCACCTTACTGTCATCTATTTCATTATAGCACCTGAGTTACTCATGAACCCGATGTCGTTAATCCCGAGCACGTATGTCTGACGAGCTCACTGCAATTGAAGAATCAGTGAAAGAAGTACTCCTCGACTTGATGACTAAAAGAGTCATGTCAGAGAGAGGATTTTCTACAGGTGTACAAGCATCATCGACGGGAGGACTGCTAGCCTCTTCATCTACTGCTCGAGCCGGACCATCCCGACCATCAGATGAGAAGCAAACTAAGCACAAGGATGATCTCGCGAATGCTAAACTGATCCCGAGTATATTTCCTGCATATCTACCCCCTCTGAGCGGCGCAATAAATCGATACAGTGTGCCCAGAGACTTTGAGTATGCCTTGATCACTGCGTACCTCCCGAAAGGGATACGCGCAGTTCGCGCAGACCATGATAAGATTGCAGTGTTGAATTGAATTTTAGTGACTTCAACCTCGATGACAGGAAGGTCTATAGCATGCTCGCCCACATAAGTACCTGAACAGAACAAAGGGAAATAATTTGAAGATAATTCCTCAGTCATGGACCATGAACCTCGCACAGTCCACACTGCTCACACTTCGGAAGACACCAAGAGGTGAATGCATGTATCAAGTTGTCTTTGTCCTGTTACCATGGCAGATACTTGTGGTTAAACCTCCATATCACAGTGGATCCGACATCAATCAATCAGATCACAGGGCTGAGTATGAAAGGCCCTGATCCACAAGAGTTTTACCCTAGAAAAGACATGGATCGTGCTCTAGCACAGAGAATAAAGGATACCTACGACGATGTCAAGAAGGGCATGCGAGGCTATAAGGTAGATTCTATCCAAAGCGGTGCAGTGCACCTCGCCTATCAATTTATCACAAGAAAGTTAGTGTGGAAGAATCGACCCACCCAAGTCACTGGTTTTGTAGTCGACTTCGTAGGGAAGTGCGCAGAGGGCCTACAAATGAATTGGGCAAAGTGCTTGGTGAACCAACTAGAACTAGACTGTAGAGAAGCCCAGGATCAAGGGTATGAATTTCACTTCAGCTGGCTATTGATCCTGATCGCTTTTATTGCATCAGAGATGTCGGAAGGTGTGACCTTCCTGGACATCGAGCCATTTGAACCACTGGCTGCGACGTTCAGGACAATGTGGTATTCTAGTGACATGAATAAGCAGTGCAGTCAAATGTCGTGTTCCACACATACTACAACCAGTTGAAGGTAGCCATCTAGTTCGAGCCTCGTATGACCCCGAATACTCTCCACAGGTTTCGGCCTTTGATGAAGTTCAACGTTGATCGAAATTTTATTTACATCACGACATGCGTAGATGGGAATAAACAACAGCTGCAATCCTACTACAACCTGACGGAGGAAGACTTGGAGGAGATCACCAAGGAATGGTCGACGGACCTCCTTATTCTAGCAGACCCTGTGGAGATATCCAACATCGACAGTCCAGAAACTGCGCAGGATACACCCGAACCTAGCAAGACAAAGAAGCCTGAAGAGGTTCAGGATTTAGACAGTACATCCGTGAAGACTGCATCCATATCACCAGAGCACGGGGGTGATGGTGAAGAGGTAGATGGCACAAAAGCTGAGCAAAATAAAGGCGAAGTAACACCGCCTAGAGACAAGGAGGACCCCTCGAAGAAAAGGAAGGTTTCCCCTCTGAAACCCTCCTCCCAAAAGAAAGTGAAAGAAACCATGACCAAGATACAGACTATCCTCACCCCAGATGACTTCGATTTCATCGTAGTAGCCCTGAATGATGCTTTGTTGGAGATAGCAGAGAAGCAAGAGGCTCAGCAGGAGGATATATACAATCAAATTAAGGTTGAACTCCAAGGGGTGCAACAGGCACTACAGTCCAGCCGCGCAGTCTCCACTGCGCCTATATCAGTAGAAACACTAGAACTAAGAGATGAGCCATCTCAACTCCACCGAATCGCTGATACAGTTGAAGCTCGCCTTCGAAGAGCACAAGAAGAAATAGTGCAAGCCACCCAGGCTTTGGCACAATTACAGGGAGTCCTTCTAGAACAACGCAGTTCTACCGAACAAGAACAACTTGTTGTCCAAGCAAAGGGGGATGAAGAAAAAGCACAGCTACAACAAAGCAAGGAACAGTTGCTCGTAGAGAAACTTGAAGTAAAAGAAATGTCCACATAGCACTTCACTATGTGACAGTAATAGAAGTAAATACCAAAGAGCGAGTTACAGAGCAGGTGGCGCAACTTGAAGAAGTGATCTAGTAGCTACAACAACGCATCGCAGATCTGTAACTACGCACTGTGCCTGAAACCTCGCAAGACGTAAGAGACCTAAGGGAAGCAATTTCCCACAGCGCAGTTGACAGACTAAAAGTTCTTGCCCTAGAATGCAAGCAGCTGAGTAACTGAAGCGCCCAAACATATGAGAACCTCACTGAGAATCTAGAGTTACAAGCATTGGAGTCGCAGCTCAAGGAAGTGAAGGAGCATGCAGACACACTACAGGCGTAGTTGAAGGCCCTGTCAATCGTGGAAAGAATGAAGCGGTCTCAAGAGCAACTCACCGCCCAACAACAGATCCATATGATTCAAAGCAAAGTTATGGAAGTAACTCAATGACTCCAACCAATACAAGATAAGGCATGCCAACTATTCACAGAGGTTGAAAGCCGAGGAGCAAAGCTAGAATAGGTTGTCACCGCAACAGAACAATGCCTAGAAGGGCCCGTGAATGACACATTGACCTAGGAGTTCACTGAGCAAGAGGTCATAGCACAACAGTAGGTCAAAGCATATTGAGGCGTTCGAGGTAGAACTAGTCAAACCAGAGTGACTCGAGATGAGTCACAGGTGAGTGTTGGGGGCCTGTTGGCCCTTGACCAAGTTTTGGGAGATTCTTGGTCATATTGACCTAGTTTGGGACTTCAACAGCCTGTCGAAGGAGGAGTGCAAGATGAAGCAAAGATCACGAGGATCTCAGCTCCTTTTTGGGTTTTTGGGATTATGTAATGGGATTGAGATGTCGGCCCATGGGTTTACCCATGTTTAGGCTAATTTTGTAAAGTATAAATAGATGTCTAGGCGATGTATGAGGAGGTTCGATCTATGTGATCGGAGATTGTAAATTCTTTGTGCATGACTGTAAGAGACTTGCAAAGCTAAGTGCAAGTGATTGTAACAGACGGTGAAGGCTTTGTGTTGTAATGCAAGGAAGAAGGATCTAGCAAGCTGCGTAGATCTTTTGTCCTATGTGAAGAAGGGTTTTGATAGCTTTGTTCTTGTAACCGATTGAAGAAGATAATAAATAAGAAGGGTTGGTGGACGTAGCCCCAGGGTGGGGGTGAACCACCGAAGTGGATATTGGTTAGATATCGATGAACAGTTGATGCTAAGTGCTCTATTAAGTATTACAATCATAGATCTGTGTCCCAGCTAAGGTTGCAGACATCTAAGTCTTGGAACTATCCCTGCCTCTACCTCAGGTGAGACTTCATCTGCTTCGCAGGTGTTGCCGAAAGGGCCGGTAGTTAGGGTTTTGTTGGTGCGATGTTGTAGCTTGAACCCTGGGTCTGCCCCTGTGCCAATAGGAGCTATGTTCTCAAGTGAGGAAATGAGATTCAAACCCATAGAAGACCAAATAGAATTGTGGAATTGAAGATGGTGGACTTGAGAAGAGACATGGAAGGCTGTAGAGGAGCGTAGAGGCTAGATCATTCAGGAAACCATCCCTTTCCCCTTATATTACTTTTCATTGAGTGCTTAAGAGATGAGGTATAACTCTGTAACTAGGTTATTCCCGAAGGTAGTCATCAAATTGGACGCTTTTGCACACAATGAAGAGCACTGGAGGGATGAAGATTCATGAGGTACTATTGAGAAGAGAAGTGAAATGTCTTCCTTGTGTTGTGTAGGGCAATGTAAGAGAGTGTTAAGGATGTGTTGGCTAGATGGTTTCCTGAAGTGTTCTATGGTAAACAATTAGGCTAAGCTTGAGAAAGATTGGGTTTGGGCAAGTGGCCTAAGAGTCCTTGACCAATTTCTTTCTCCTTGTTGGCCTCATAGTTTGGCTTGGGGGTGGCATATATAATGGATGCCTATGGTTGGGTGGAAAAATTATCACAAGCAACTAATTTCTTGGACCATTTTCTTTAGAAGATACGTGTTCCATCTCTTCTTAAATTCATATTTATGATTCTAAAGTTAATCTTTTTTTTTCTTATGCACGAATTTAGAAATGGAATTCATGGTTATAATAAGTTTCACATGCTTGTTTGTTTTCATTGCTTAGTTGCTCKCTTAAGTGAGTTTGAATATCTTTAAAGTATTGGATTCCATCTTATGTTGAGTACTTTAAATTTAAGCTATTGGGGACTTGAGTAGTTCAAAATACTCGTATATGTTGGCATGGTTGTAGGGAAAATGCCAACACAAAGCATCATCCTTTGAATAGGCCTTAAAACCTTATAATTTCAAATTATATTTGAATCCCACAAGCCTATTTATTTTAGTTTGGACTCTATTGATTTTGAAGTCAAGTATAACTTTGAAATAGGTCCCAAAGGCCTTTTGCATTACAATTTAGGTTGTGGAGGAAGGCTCGACACCCTCCTTTCCTTGTTTTTTTTTTTAAGTTGAGAAAAACTTCAAAAATACATGACATACATATATCTGGTTTGTCACTTCTTCGAAGTGTATCTTTCAAAGTGGGTCTTTTCTTATGGTCTTTCACTTTGAATTCAATTTTGACGAGCGCCCGATGGTCTTTCCCTTTGAATTGAGCACAACTTTGAAATGTGGTCGATGACCAATTTTGATGAAGGTCCAATGGCCTTTCTTCTTCAAATTACGCACAACTTCTAAATGTAGGTAATGGCCAATTTTGAACAAGGCTTGATGGTATTTTCCTTCAAATTGAGCATGACTTTGAAATGTGGTTGATTGCCAATTTTGAAGAAAGCTTGATATGTTTTCCTCTGAAAATCAGGTAGGACATTTGAAAGCCATTGATGGTTGATCCTTCAAATGGGCTTGATGGCTTACGATTCAAATGGGTTCGATGGGCCAATATTTTAATAGAGCTAATGGCCCGAAGCACACACGTGTGTGTTGACACATGCAACTGAAAATGGGGTTGTGTGTGGTCTTTGACTGACATAATGAGTTTGGAATTTGATGATAATGATTCAAGGTATCCAAAATAGGTTGAGTCAAATAAAATCACAAAAAAAATACTCCATATCCTTAATGTGGTGATCAAGGGGGTTGCATATGTGACAAATTCCCTAAGTTGTGTTTATTTACTATGTTTGTATAATATGTGGTAACTCTCCATTGTGATTGATTTATCATTTTTGCATAATATGTGTTGAATAACAATAATTGATTGTGAGAAAAAGTTGCACCCTTTTCACCTAGGTTCAAATCCCACTTTGTGACATGTTTTCTTTTAATGAGATGATTGTTGATGAGTTATATATGATGTATTCAAGAGTTGTTGACATGTGCCTCAAAGAATCTAGAGTTTACCGTAGGCACCATCCTTAGAATGAGGGGAAATGCCTCTGTAGAATATGTCACCTGGAAAAAAAATATGTATTGAATAACAAAACTCCATCATAGAATTATACTCATGAAAATATTGAATTGTGTAAAGTCATGGCTAATGATGTTTCTTCAAATTGAATTTCATTTATTATTATATGTCATATTTTGTTTATACTATGACAAATTAATCATATGAAAAATAATTAAAGGAACAAATTACAATTATTCTCATTGAAATAATTAATTTCATTTATTATCATATGCTATATTTTGTTTATGTGGCCTTGAAAAAACAAATATGTTTTGAAAGTCAAAACTCCAACATAAGATTATGGGCATAAAAATATTGACTTGTGTAAAGGCATGTGCACAGCTTCATAAACTCCTCCCTATTACTACAATCCACCACAACCGCAGCTACTTCACTGTTAGGGTAACCCACATTCACTGCGCATTTAGACAACTGCTCACTTAGAGAACACAGAATCTCAATGGGGTCACAATGAAAGGTCTTGTCTGTTCCTACTTCTTCCACGTGTAACCAAGGCACCATAGATGCATCTTCCATAGGAGCTTTTGCCACTCCACCTATGAATGCGCATGCATCACCTCTCACCACTCTTAATTCTATATCATTGCACGGCTTCAAATTTTCCACCCAGTTACCCAATGAATACACCTGCCTCCTCTTTGAGTATGACAGTTTGTCACAGATAAGATGCATTGACGAGCAGAACACCCGATTGATGTTCCTATAAAGCCATGCCCTAAGTGTTGTGTTGAACTCCAATATTGCCGAGGCAACGCTCAACGATGCCGGAATCAACCAAAACACTTTCTTGGTTTGGAGGAATAATCCTACCAAGTTTAAAAGCTTTAGTACTTTCTCCTCCGACAATGACAAATTCACTGGGAGAACCCAATCATTCTCTGAAACCATGATAGTGTGATTTTCAAGTATGATACAATCCAGCGCTTCTGGCAACGTCATGACACCGCCTGTGACCACAAATTCCCAAAACTGTTTATAACCTTTCAAATGCACAAATTTCTCTCCGAAGGCAGTAGTCATGATCACCACATTTTGCCAGATTGCGTCAGTGATATAGTACGACATTTTGCCGTCGATGAACAACTTGTTTCCGTCCTTTCTCTCTAGCCGGTAATCCTCACCCAAGTACGACAAATTGATAATGTCCTCACCACTTGGGACGCTTGGCAGGACGTACAAGTCCTCATGTAACGCTGGAACCTTGGTCAGTACAGCGCAAGCCACTCTCTTGAATACCCGACCTGGGTAACGGTGCAGTAATGCGTAAGCTGGGGACAGGAAAGGGAAGGGTAGCAGCGAGAGCAACCATCCCATTACGCCTTGCACGAGTCCACCCAATGGTGTGAGCTTCAGGAATTGCCATAATCCCAGGGAGACTTGAAAGGCCAGCAAGAAGTTACTCATAATTTTCTGGACTTCCTCCATTATCAGAGTTCCTCTACAAACGATGAACGACAACCTACTCAGTCAGTGCGCTCATCTGCCTCTACCCATCTTCTGCTTCTTATCCTTCACGCATTTTCCTGTTTCCGCCCTCTTCTCTTTCGATTCTTAATCTTCTTCTTTGTACTATTATGCATTTTCTTTGTACTAATCTTCTTCTTTGTTCTTTGTACTAATGTGCTTTCTTGTCTAGCATCATCTTCTTTTATTCAAATCTTTATTCACCGGTTACGCACAGTATCATCGGGCCGTCCATGTCCTTGTAAAAAAAACAAGGCATTTTCTCTTTAATTCAATGCGACAACTTAGATATTTGTGATTGAGTTCAAAAATTTATACCTTACCTCAATCTTCTTCTCACTTTGACACCACTCAGGAAAACTTGTTCTTCATGCTAATCCTGTGGGCACCCGGAATGGATTTCTTTCATTATCACATTTTGGTCTTGTCATCCATTTTTTTGGTTGTTCATCATTTTTCTTATAAGAAGGCACGCATTTTCTTATAAGAAGGCACGATATTTCATTCTCGATTATTCCTTCTTTATTTTTGGTGTTTTTCTTCTAAGAAGGGACGCATTTTCTTTTTTCCGGCATCTTTCATTCTCGATTATTCCTTCTTTATTTTAGGTGCAATCATGCATTCCTTCATTCTTCCAGCGATTTTGTGCAATCCTGCAGACATTCTGCATTTTTGTTTCGATCGACTTTTATTCACATCATCTTAAGAACATCTACAAAATAATGTTAATGACTAATACGATTTGATTGATATATCAATATAATATTTATGAGAAAGAAGGGACACCTAGTACGATTCTATTGTTGTATGGTTTTTTAATTTGATGTTTGGAATTATTGCAACATGGGGATAAATTTGCAAAATAATGGAGAGGAAGCATGCAAATAGAATTGGTGCATAGCAACTTCTATCTCCATGAAAACTCCATATTTATTGGCACACATATTTGGGTGAGTGCAAATTAATGATGGTTTCTCATGATGCATTAGTGGCAATGCAAATAGAATTGGTGCATAGCAACCTCTATCTCTATGAAAACTTCACATTTATTGGCACACATATTTGGGTGAGTGCAAGCTAATGATGGTTTCTCATGATGCATTAGTGGCAATGGGATTATTCAAGGTAGTTTTACAATGAATTTGAATATGGTGTAAGAAGATGAAACATAAGAAATTGAATTAGCTTTCTGAATATACAACTTTTATTCATAGACATTATGAATAACTATGTCAAATATGATTTTTTCTAACAATGGTATCTTATTTGTCCAACAAAATACAAAGTATACATTTTTGTTCGTGCATGTGTTGAGTACCTTAATGATGTAATTACATTCCAAAAACTTGTATTCTTGTAGGGAACTTGTTTTTCTTGTGCTGTGTATTTTTTGGAAATTTTAATATTAATTTTATATACTTTTTTAAATTATCAAAGTCAACATATGCATGAAATTACGATGTCTTTTTTAGATCATAGGTATCGGTCTCTTCTAGTGCCACATATAACACATTTGAGAAATGGTTAAACCAAGAAAAAGTTATAATAGAAATAAGAGAGGTATGTATTCTAGAATTTTGATATATGTGAAGACAAAAATAGATTAAAAATAGTAAACAATATTAATTTAATATATATATATATATATATATATATATATATATATATATATATATATATTTGAAATTTGCATAGCCAACTCTATCTATGTCTATAATTTCATCAACAACTGAATTGTTTAGCCTATAGAAAAATAACATCAAAGGCATAGATATAGATGAGTATTCACAAAAATGGAGGTTTTTATCAATTTGCAGATGAACCACTAGGTTTTTTATCATGAACCTAAATCTGAGCCAACCAAGTAAACATACACCTTGTCAATCCCGCCCAAAAAAGTTTGAATTCAAAAGAAAGTGTGCACGTTCTTAGGAGCACGCACACGCTCTAGGAACGTGTACGTGCTCTAGAAACATGCACGTGATCCTAAAACTCATTCATCTGCCTCTCTCTCTCTCTCCTACACCTACCCCCCCTCTCAGTCTTCCTCTCTACCCCCCCTATCTGTCTCTCTCTCTCTCCCTCACACTCCTATAAAATATGGTAAGAGCTAGACATGGCAAGACTTAGACATCAAAAGGCATGAAAAGATGTAGACCTAAACCTTACCTTGACATGCCTCAGACTCTCTCTCTCTCTCTCTCTGGCCCTTTGTCCCTTCATCCCCTCTCTCCTCCACCACTCTCCCAGCCTTTCTCTATCTCCTCGTTGTTAGTCACAGTATCATTCTCCCTGCCCCTCTTTCTCTCTCTAATCCCCCATTGTGTCTCCCTCTGCATCCCCCCCTTCCTCTCACTCTCTCTCTAGCCCACTATCTTTGTTTAGGTTACTAGGATGTTTTCGGATTTCAATAGCTTTTCTAATATGTCGTTTAAAGAGGTGATTTTTTTTGGCGAGGATTTTGGTGTCTTTTAAGCGAACATGGTGTTTTGTTATAAGGGAGTGTTCTGCTAAGGCAAAGGTTTGTATGTGTTCATTCTTAATGTCAGCTCCGTGCTCTTTTATCCTAATTTGGAAGGAGCGACCAGTTTCATCGATGTAGCATTTTCCGCATGAGCACTCTATTTTGTAGATTCATTTGCTTTTGTGAGGGTCAAGTTTGTCTTTGACGGATCTCATATTATGTTTGATGGTTTCAAGTGGCTTGAAGGAGGTCTTAATCTCTTTTTTGTTGAGGACTCTTGCAATCCTATCGGTCAGTCCTTGGATGTAAGGAAGGTAGGCATCTCTATTAGGGTTCTATTTTTTTGGGACGTTGGGATTATCGCGGGTTTTTTTCTAGGGCTCTGTTTATTGCATTCTTAATGTCATTTTGTTTATAACCTATGTTATTAAAATTCTTGGTAAGGTGATCTGTTTATTTATCTAGGTGTGCTTCATCGAAGATTCTTATGGCTCTCGTGGATAAAGTTTTTAGTACATCTAGTTTATGGTTGGGGTGGTGATGGGAATTTGCGTGGAGATAGTTCTATGTGTGGGTCTTTTTTATAAAAACCACATGTCCTAGATCCCCATTACTTTTCCTGTTGATAAGAACATTAAGAATGAATGAATCTGCACCTCTGCCTTAGCAGAACACTCCCTTATAATGAAACACCATGTTCGCCTAGAAGACACCAAAATCCTCGCCAAAGAAAATCACCTCTTTAAATGACGTGAAACGTGTCACCTGCCTCGAGAAACGTGTCACATATTTAGGTGGTTTTTCGGCGCATGGTTTTTGCCGATGGTTCTCTATTTCTGGTTAAGGAATTAGGGTTTTGGACTAATCCAGGTCATTGGGTTAGGGTTTTGGATATCGTTGGCTCCTATATGTATATTGTATTGTAAACAATGTAGGGTTTTGGATGCCACTGGCTCCACTAATACATTCTGTAATTTGAGTTCGTAGATGGGCGGATACCCACTTTGTGCATAATGTCGATTAGACTCCTTCCACCCACGAACCTCCACTTTATTGTTATCGTCATAAGATTTCAATGAACACGACCGATTCCTTGCTACGCAATCAACAAATGTGCACATCTTCCTAAACTCCTCCCTATTACTACAATCCACCACAACCAAAGATACTTCACTGTTAGGGTAACACACACCCACTCCACATTTAATGAACCCCTCCCTCAGAGAACACCCAATATTAATGGGGTCACAATGAAAGGTATTGTATGTTCCTACTTCTTCCACGTGTAACAAAGGCACCAAAGATGCATCATCCATAGGAGCTTGTGCCACTCCACCTATGAATGTGCATACATCACCTCTCACAACTCTTAATTCACCTCTCACAACGCCCGACTTCAAATTTTCCAACCAATTACCCAATGAATACACCTTCCTCCTCTTTGAGTATGACAGTTTGTCACAGATAAGATGCATTGATGAGTAGAACACCTGATTGATGTTGCTATAAATCCATGCCCTCAGTATTGGGTTGAGCTCCAATATTTCCAATGCAATGCTCAACAATGTCGGAATCAACCAAAACACTTTCTTGGTTTGGAGGAATAATCCTACCAAGTTTAAAAGCTTTAGTACTTTCTCCTCAGACAATGACAAATTTATGGGGAGAAGCCATTGACACTTTGAAGCCATGATAGTGTGGTTTTCAATTATGATACAATCCGGTGCTTTTGACAATGTCATGACACTGCCTGTGACCACTAATTCCTAAAATTGTTTATAACCTTTCAAACACACAAATTCCAAATCGACGGCTTTTATCATGATCAACAGATTTTCGCCAGATTGTGTCAATGATGTAGTACGACATTTTGTCGTTGATGAACAACTTGTTTTCGTCCTTTCTTTCTAGTAGGAAATGCTCACCCAAGTAGTATAAATCGAAACTGTCACATTTTGGTCTCGTCATCCATTTTTTGGTTCTTCATCATTTTTCTTATAAGAAGGCACACATATTTCATTCTCGATTATTCCTTCTTTATTTTTGGTGTTTTTCTCCTAAGAAGGCACGCATTTTCTTTTTTCCGGCATCTTTCATTCTCGATTATTCCTTCTTTATTTTAGGTGCAATCATGCATTCCTTCATTCTTCCAGCGATTTTGTGCAATCCTGCAGACATTCTGCATTTTTTTTTCCATCAACTTTTATTCACATCATCTTAAGAACATCTACAAAATAATGTTAATGACTAATACGATTTGATTGATATATCAATATAATATTTATGAGAAAGAAGGGACACCTAGTACGATTCTATTGTTGTATGGTTTTTTAATTTGATGTTTGGAATTATTGCAACATAGGGATAGATTTGCAAAATAATGGAGAGCAAGCATGCAAATAGAATTGGTGCATAGAAACCTCTATCTCCATGAAAACTCCACATTTATTGGCACACATATTTGGGTGAGTGCAAGCTAATGATGGTTTCTCATGATGCATTAGTGGCAATGCAAATAGAATTGGTGCATAGCAACCTCTATCTCTATGAAAACTCCACATTTATTGGCAACTATAGTCCGAGGTCGCCAGGTGCGGACTATAGTTGTCCCACTGGACCTTGACCTCATATTTAAATAAAGTTAAAAATAAAATAACTTATAACACATATAACACATTTGAGAAATGGTTAAGCCAAGAAAAAGTTATAGTAGAAATAAGAGAGGTATGTATTCTAGAATTTTGATATATGTGAAGACAAAAATAGATTAAAAATAGTAAACAATATTAATTTAATATATATATATATATATATATATATATATATATATATATATAGATATAGATATAGATATAGATATAGATATAGATATAGATATAGATATAGATATATTTGAAATTTGCATAGCCAACTCTATCTATGTCTATAATTTCATCAACAATTGAATTGTTTAGCCTATATAAAAATAACGTCAAAGGCATAAATATAGATGGGTATTCACAAAAATGGAGGTTTTTATCAATTTGTAGATGAACCACTAGGTTTTTCATCCTGAACCTAAATCTGAGCCAACCAAGTAAACATACACCTTGTCAATCCCGCCCAAAAAAGTTTGAATTGAAAAGAAAGAGTGCATGTTCTTAGGAGCGCGCACACGCTCTAGGAATGTGCACGCGCTCTAGAAACATGCACACGCTCCTAAAACTCATTCATCTGCCTCTCTCTCTCTCTCCTACATCTACCCCCCCTCTCACTCTCCCTCTCTACCCCCCCTATCCGTCTCCCTCTCTCTCCCTCACACTCCTATAAAATATGGTAAGACCTAGACATGGCAAGACGTAGACACCGAAAGGCATGAAAAGATGTAGACCTAAACCTTACCTTGACATACCTCAGACTCTCTCTCTCTCTCTCTTTGTGGCCCTTTGTCCCTCCATCCCCTCTCTCCTCCACCACTCTCCCAACCTTTCTCTATCTCCTCGTTGTTACTCACAGTCTCACTCTCCCTGCCTCTCTTTCTCTCTCTATTCCCCCGCTGTGTCTTCCTCTGCATCCCCCCCTTCCTCTCACTCTCTCTCTAGCCCACTATCTTTGTTTAGGTTACTAGGATGTTTTCAGATTTCAATAGCTTTTCTAATATGTCATTTAAAGAAGTGATTTTTTTGGCGAGGATTTTGGTGTCTTCTAGGTGAACATGGTGTTTTGTTATAAGGGAGTGTTCTGCTAAGGCAGAGGTTTGTATGTGTTCATTCTTAATGTCATCTCCGTGTTCTTTTATCCTAATTTGGAAGGAGCGACCAGTTTCATCGATGTAGCATTTTCCGCATGAGCACTCTATTTTGTAGATTCATTTGCTTTTGTGAGGGTCAAGTTTGTCTTTGACGGATCTCATATTATGTTTGATGGTTTCAAGTGGCTTGAAGGAGGTCTTAATCTCTTTTTTGTTGAGGACTCTTGCAATCCTATCGGTCAGTCCTTGGATGTAAGGAAGGTAGGCATCTCTATTAGGGTTCTTGTTTTTTGGGACATTGGGATTATCACGGGTTTTTTCTAGGGCTCTATTTATTGCATTCTTAATGTCTTTTTGTCTATAACCTATGTTATTAAAAGTCTTGGTAAGGTGATCTGTTTCTTTATCTAGGTGTGCTTCATCGGAGATTCTTATGGCTCTCGTGGATAAAGTTTTTAGTACACCTAGTTTCTGGTTGGGGTGGTGATGGGAATTTGCGTGGAGATAGTTCTATGTGTGGGTCTTTTTTTCTAAAAACCGCATGTCCTAGATCCCCATTACTTTTCCTGTTGATAAGAACATTAAGAATGAATGCATCTGCACCTCTGCCTTAGCATAACACTCCCTTACAACGAAACACCATATTCGCCTAGAAGACACTAAAATCCTCGCCAAAGAAAATCACCTCTTTAAATGATGTGAAATGTGTCACCTGCCCCGGGAAACGTGTCACATATTTAGGTGGTTTTTCGGCACATGGTTTTTGCCGATGGTTTTCTATTTCTAGTTAAGGAATTAGGGTTTTGGACTAATCCAGGTCATTGGGTTAGGGTTTTGGATACCGTTGGCTCCTATATGTATATTGTATTATAAACAATGTAGGGTTTTGGATGCCACTGGCTCCACTAATACATTCTGTAATTTGAGTTCGTAGATGGGCGGATACCCACTTTGTGCATAATGTCGGACATACTCCTTCCACCCATGAACCTCCACTTTATTGTTACCGTCATAAGATTTCAATGAACAAGACCGATTCCTTGATACGCAATCAACAAATGTGCACATCTTCATAAACTCCTCCCTATTACTACAATCCACCACAACCAAAGATACTTCACTATTAGGGTAATGAACACCCACTCTGCATTTAGTGAACCCCTCCCTCAGAGAACACCCAATATTAATGGGATCACAATGAAAGGTCTTGTCTGTTCCTACTTCTTCCACGGGTAACCAAGGCACCAAAGATGCATCTTCCATAGGAGCTTGTGCCACTCCACCTATGAATGCACATACATCACCTCTCACAACTCTTAATTCACCTCTCACAACGCCCGACTTCAAATTTTCCAACCAATTACCCAATGAATACACCTGCCTCCTCTTTGAGTATGACAGTTTGTCACAGATAAGATGCATTGATGAGTAGAACACCGGATTGATGTTTCAATAAAGCCATGCCCTCATTATTGGGTTGAACTCCAATATTTCCGATGCAATTCTCAACAATGCCGGAATCAACCAAAACACTTTCTTGGTTTGGAGGAATAATCCTACCAAGTTTAAAAGCTTTAGTACTTTCTCCTCGGACAATGACAAATTTATGGGGAGAAGCCATTGACAGTCTGAAGCCATGATAGTGTGGTTTTCAATTATGATACAATCCAGTGCTTCTAACAACGTCATGACACCCCCTGTGACCACTAATTCCCAAAACTGTTTATAACCTTTCAAACACACAAATTCCAAATCGACGGCTTTTATCATGATCACCAGATTTTTGCCAGATTGTGTCAATGATGTAGTACGAAATTTTGTCATTGATGAACAACTTGTTTCCGTCCTTTCTTTCTAGCAGGAAATTCTCACCCAAGTAGTATAAATCGAAACTGTCACATTTTGGTCTCGTCATCCATTTTTTGGTTCTTCATCATTTTTCTTATAAGAAGGCACACATATTTCATTCTCGATTATTCCTTCTTTATTTTTGGTGTTTTTCTCCTAAGAAGGCATGCATTTTCTTTTTTCCGACATCTTTCATTCTCGATTATTCCTTCTTTATTTTAGGTGCAATCATGCATTCCTTCATTCTTCCAGTGATTTTGTGCAATCCTGCAGACATTCTGCATTTTTTTTTCCATCAACTTTTATTCACATCATCTTAAGAACATCTACAAAATAATGTTAATGACTAATACAATTTGATTGATTTATCAATATAATATTTATGAGAAAGAAGGGACACCTAGTACGATTCTATTGTTGTATGGTTTTTTAATTTGATGTTTGGAATTATTGCAACATAGGGATAAATTTGCAAAATAATGGAGAGCAAGCATGCAAATAGAATTGGTGCATAGCAACTTAAAATCCACATTTATTGGCACACATATTTGGGTGAGTGCAAGCTAATGATGGTTTCTCATGATGTATTAGTGGCAATGCAAATATAATTGGTGCATAGCAACCTCTATCTCTATGAAAACTCCACATTTATTTTCAACTATAGTCCGAGGTCGCCCGGTGCGGACTATAGTTGTCCCACTGGACCTTGACCTCATATAATGTTCGACACCATAGATGTTGAATGCGATGATCCATGATGCAGATCGACGCAGCTGTGAGCACACCCTCATCTGACACCCGCAAGGTGCTCAAGTCAAAACATGTGTAGGATCACTAATTATAATGTCTCAAATAGAGACGGGAAAGACATCGTGCATACGCCTCAATAATCAGGCAAGGCTAGTCATTAGGCCACGGGCCTCTCTTTTCCACAATCTCATAGGATCCCACGATCCTAGGAGATAGTTTATCCCCCTTTTCCAAACTTGATCGAACTCTTATGCGGTTTCAGCCGCAAAATTACTCGATCACCACATCATAATTACGGTCGGCACAACGCGCATCGACATAACTCTTATGTCGATCCTGCGCTTCCTCGATCCTTTGTCTTATAGTTTGCATTTAATCTTCCATTTCTTGGATCGCTTCTAGTCCCACCAGGACCTTATCCTCAAGCTGATCCCAACTCAAAGGCATTCGACACAGTCGCCCATAAAGAAAATCGAAGGGCACCATCTTAATGGTGCTTCGGTAATTGTTGAATTCTATCGGTGACAAGAATTCTTCCCAACGCTTTTGTTGTTCCATCACGTACATGTGCAACATGTCTTCCAAGGTATGGTTCATTTGTTCAGTGTGCACGTCAGTATCCGGGTGATACGCAGTACTATAGTTAAGTTGGGTTCCCAAGGCCTCTTGGAAACTAGTCCAAAATCATCCAGCAAACACTGATCCGCGATCAGATATAATCCTCTTAGGCATGCCATGCAGCCTCACAATCTCACTGATGAAAACTCTAACAATGTCAGGTTCTTGATACGTCGTACACACAAGAATAAAATGGGCACTCTTCGTCAGAGTGTCGACTACCACAAATATCAAGTCATGTCTTCTTGCCGTCAGTGGCAATCCAACAATGAAATCCATCGAAATGACCTCCCATTTCGATTCCGAAATAGCGTGTGGTTGTAGTAACCCTGCTAGATGTCTATGTTTAGCCTTTACCTACTGATATTCTAGACATTTGGCCACATAGTTAACTATGTATGCCTTCATTACTTTCTAGAAGAATAAGGGTTTAAGGTCCACCCTCATCTTTGTAACTCTCGGGTGAGCCATGTACACTGCTCTGTGAGCCTTATTTAGGATCAAACTCCTCAACTCGTCATTCAGTGGTACGTAAATCCGATCTTTAAACCTCAATAATCCATCGTTCTCAAACGTAAATCCTTCAAATCTTGGTACCATCATTGTGTTTTGTCCGATAAAATCCTTGACCTCCTTGTACCAGTCATCGTCACACTGTAAAGTTAGGATCTTTTCACATAGATTTGTCTGAAGAGACAACACTGAAAAAATGCATGGTCTCTGACTCGATGCATATGCCACTCAGTTCATTGTTCCTTTTATGTAAGAAATCTCAAAGTCGTACTCGCTAAGCAATTTCGACCAACGTCGTTGTCGTGTGTTTAGGTCGCTTTGCTTAAAGATGTGTTGTAGTCTGCAGTGGTCCGTTTTTAGTTCAAATTTTCGTCCAACAAGGTAGTGTCTCCAAACCTTCAAGGCATAGACAATTGCTAACAACTCCAAATCATGCGTCGCATAGTTCTCCTCATGCCTTCTCAGTTTCCTCGAGATGTAAGCGATCACTCGACCGTCTTGCATCAAGACTCCGCCTAAGCCTTCCTTGGATGCGTCAGTGCATACCAAGAAGTCCGCTTCCATATCAGGGACCTTTAGTATCGGTGTTGTTGTCAACAACTCTTTGAGCCTCTGAAATGTTTCCGTGCATTTCTCAGTCCAAACAAACTTCTTTTTCTTCTTTTGCAACTTTGTGATCGGATTTGCTATCCTTGAAAATCCCTTGATGAACCGTCGATAGTATCCTACTAAACCCATGAAGCCATGTACTTCTGGGACATTCGTCGGTGCAGGCCATTCTATAATAGCCTCAACCCTTGCTGGATCCATGACAATAACTTCGCCAGAGATGACATGCCCTAAGTAGTGAATCCTCAATTGATAAAATGATCATTTGGACAACTTCCCATACAATTTATGCTCTCGCAGACACTGTAGTACCAAGTGAAAGTGCTCGTCATGTTCCTCCGTGGTCCGAGAGTAAATCAAAATATCGTCAATGAATACTTGGACGAACTTGTCCAAGTACTCGCGGAACACCCTGTTCATCAAACTCATAAATACCATGTTTATCCCAAAATTAAGGGTATCGAGTGAGAGATCCTACATGTTGATTCACCATGGAGGAACTTGGCGACCCTATTAAAATGATTCCCGAAGGTCCTATTTGTGATATAACCGAAGGACTTTCCACACTTCCATTACTACCACTACTCGAACTTGCTGGACTTGAAGGGTTAGAAATAATAGAATTGACATAAATATTTGTTGTAGAAATTACCAAATTTATGGAAGGCATTGGGGGAATGGGTGATTTAGGGTTAGTTCTGTTATCACTCCAGGAAAATCTCCTAGGCTGTAAGTCGGAGATGCCTGGTAACTAACTCTTTTTGGGAAATATTTTCTTAATAATTGATGTGGTTTTTGGATCAAGATGAATATCTAGGGACTGGACTGTGTGTTCAAGACCGTCTAGAAATATAAAATCTCACAAGGCCTTCTAATAATGCAGTCAGACAAGGTTTGATTAAATAGAAGAGAAAATAGTTATTGAACCAGATTATACTGATATAAAACAAGCACAATGGGTTTAATAACTAAGGAAATAATTCATGATTATCAAATTAATCAATCAATTAGTGAGATGACAGTCACATGCAGATTGAATAAGCATCAATAAAGAACCTTCACTCATAAGATATCAGAGGACAGAAAAGAAAAATCTAACAACACAACTGAAGGAAGCTTGCAATTTTTCATATAATAAGAATAGGTCTTTCTTACAGTAGCAGCATGTAGAACCCAAAATCGAACCCCTTAGTTCATATTCTATCCTAAGCTTTATAGCTTTACAAAGTAGTTCTGGGATCCTAAAAACAAGGATCAGATATACTAAAAATAGTAAGTCAAAATTCAGTTGCAAAAGAAGTGGGATGCTTCCCCAAAATGAGGCAAATCCCATATTTCTCTCTTTTGATTGTTGGTGTAGTGCAGAACAGCCTCCCAAGGCTAACTGATGACACTTCCAAGAGGTAAAATTCGAATTTGCTGAGGTGTGCCAAAATCCATATATTTTTGCCTTTGAAAAATGTACCAAACTTGATTAAAACACCTCTTCTTTGCCTTTAACCATCAAAGTAACCATTGGATCTGACTTGATAATTCACCACCTGTCTATTCCAAGAGGTTTCATCTCATTATGATTCAAAAATTCCTGATCTGGGCGAAATTTCAAGTATTCTGGTTAAAACAGGCTTTCGGTGGTTAACATAGAAGATCTCTGGGTGAATTAACCACCGAAAGCCGCAACTTTCGGTGGTTAATGAACAGTCGTCCTGTTCGCCTAAACCACCGAAAGTCAGAATTTCCAGAAAAAAAATGCCTTTGGGAAAAATCAATTTTCTCAGTCGTGGAATGTCCGTTTTGCATGCTCCAATAGTCGATCGAAATCTACAGATCATAATATTTCCAATGGTGCAATCAGATTTGGATTTGGAGCTAGGGAAGCTAGTCAAATGTTCCCTACAATATTAGGCATCATTCTGGCAAAAAAAATGCCAGTGCATTTTTTATCGTTAACAAGTTCCTTTACCTCCAGAGTGAAATTCTTTGATCTAGGGGGATCGTTTGTTTGTAGTGTTGTGTTTATATCTTGATACAATCCAAAACATTCTAGTGTTGCAAGTTATAATTCTCCTACAACTTCTTTAGGGGTTCCGACTGAATATTCTTCTTTAGTGGTGGTGTTTATCCTTACTCTTTCATATGTTTCTTCTGAACTTCCTTCCTTTTTTCTGCTTCCTTCAGACCCTTCACTTCATGCACCAAATCTCTCCTTCAACCATCGGTTGGCCAACCTTCCTTGTCTCTGCAATTATTGCAACTCTTCTAACTCCTTCCAATGACTACTCTCAAAGCTTGTCTTCTTCTGCGATTCATCAAACCTCTTCATTACTTTTCTCATTTGTTTCTTCCACCTCTTATCAAGAATAACAACCCTCTTCTGAGCTCGTTCATCCCTTGCACTTTTCTCTCGATGATGCCGCATATCTCCCAGAAAATATTCCTTGGCCTAGTTCATGAACCCTCTCATAAATCACCCCTTCCCACCAAGCACATGGGTTTACGCTCCCATATTGAATGAAGGAACAAGAAACATTAATTATTATACTAGTAAAACCTTGATCCACAAGGGGATTTCCCACAACATTCTTCCTCTATCTCCTTCTCTAAATATTGCTTCGGATTTTGAGAAAGCTTGATGATTCTCTGTAGAAAATTTGATAATATAACCCACCAAAATAGTCTGCACCCAAAAATCCATAGCACGAGAGATCAAGTGATCTAAACGATGAAGAGCCACTCAACCCTTAATGGTCCAGTTGTATTTCCTTTTGAATTAATCTTTGTATTTAGGAGCTTCTTACAATTGATCCAACCACTGAAATACCTCTTCAAGAAATCTAATCCAAAAGATCTCGTACTGGTCGCTAGTAGGATCAGAATAGAAAATAGTGCTTTTCACAACCCTAAATATTTTGTGTCGCAACTCTACTAACTTTTGTATGAAAGCATCACACCTTCTTTCCCACTATTTATCAACATCATATTTGTAAATCCGATGAGGCGTCCTCTAAAATTCACTTTAAATCTTGAGTCCTGGCAACAAAACCATTTACTGGAAAAAAATCAAGACCAGGGTTCTCAGAGGTTATCAACAAAGGCACTGTTGTAGTCTATATATGCTGGCATATTAAACCTTCCGCAAGGGAAGGAGGTCTCACCCAAAGCGTGGCCAAGACATGGGTGGAAGTGAGTTAATGAGAACACATCATCATATCTAACTCAACACCTTGTAGATTCATATCTTAACATGTAAATATGCACAATGACAGTGATCAAATACACAATAGATATAAAGTAAATATGTTATGCAACACAATCATGGATTCATGCATATCATAATAGATCGAAGAGAGAAAAATAAATTTTAAGGTGCCAAAACAATCCATCATATTAGCAACACATCCATCTATTGTTGTACAATAAGTATATCTCTCTTGCAATATCTTACGTAGTGAAATCTAAGCTCGAAACTCATTACAAACTAAAAATTCTACTGCGCAAGCGCAGTGAACTGCAACAAACCCATTACAATAAGTCATCATGACTGTGATGCTTGATCCCGACGACTCTAGCAATAATAATGATGGTCTAACTCTCCCATTTGCTCAACCATTAACCTTCTCTTCAATAGATTGCCTTCTGATTTATAATTTTTTTTCTACCACTTCTTTCTATCTTTTTGTCTTTCCTCTTGGAATTCACTACTTTTCCAACTGTTGTATGGCATTTTTCCACTGTTTCTTCTTCTTTTCCACTTTCAGTTAGCTCGCGGTCCATTTCTGCTACTTGTAACTTTCTAGTTGGCATGCGACTCTTTTGACTCTATCTGCTGCTCGTCATATTTCTGTTAGTCTACAATGATTTTCCCCAAAATTAAGCATTCCCAAAAATAAAGGGCATGTTGGAATAATCACCAATACTAAGAGGGGCGGTGAATCAATATTGAGCACATTTTACCATTTCTTAATCAAAACATGTGAACAATAAATTTATCAACAATATATCATTTATAATTGCATTGAATATATCATGAGTAGTACTAATCAATAGTGCATAACAAATAAACACATTCACAATACACCCGAATTTATGTGGAAACCCAAATGGGAGAAAACCACAAAATTCTTTCTTATACATCAAAGATTACATTCATAGGAAGCACCAACTTCCAAATTCTCTAGCACCAACTGGAAGGAGGCTCCAACACCCTATTTACATGCTCCAACCTGAAGGAAGCTAGAATTCCTTGAATTCTCCAGCTACAACTAGAAGGAGGCTCCAACCTTAAGGAAGCTATGACTCCCTATGTTCTCTGGCTCCAACCAGAAAGAGGCTACGACCCCCTTTCCTTGCCCCATTATGCCGCCCTGAAATATAAGTGTAGACTCAACCTACCCCTATCATTGATACTGTCACTACCATTGTCATTGATATATTAACCTATCACTGTCAATTTGTCACTGATATACCATCATCAACCTATTACTACCACTGACACTCAACATAAACGAAATTGGATTCACTCACATAGATCATATCCCAAGATCACCAAGAACATCTCTCAACCATATGTCCGACCACAAAGGCTTCACTCAACAAAATTGTTACATAGTATGTATGTTTGTGGGATATTAAAGAATACCCCTAATTTCACTAGATATTGAAAAAAAACTCCTAAAATCCTTTTTTTAACCCCCCTCCCATGTTGATTATTTGGGTTGGTTGTCATTGATGTCAACCCTTGAAGAAAGTTTGGTAGCGAATTTCGGTAGCACAAAAGGTTTGGGTAATGGACCCAAGTTTGTTTGATGTATAATGGTATGAGTTTTAATATATTTGAAGGTAAGATATTCTAGATGGATAGTACATGTCATGCTATTTCCAGTGGTATGTAAAACGTCACATAAATCCTCACGGTTATAAAGTTATGGCCATCTGAAGTTGGAGATCCCTCATGAGTCATCTAGAAGCCCCAAAAGGTCAAAGTAGTCAAAGTGGTTGCAAAGAAGAAATTATTTAAATAATAAAGTGAAGGGATGAGTGTACTATTAGTAAAAATGGATACAAAAGAAATTATTTAAATAATAAAGTTAATGGAGAAATTATTAAGTGGACAA
>ML780990.1:694207-717654 GCA_009831015.1 Picea engelmannii | reverse complement strand
TATAATTTATTGGCAAATCTTTTAGTCAATTATATAATATTGTAAAACCTTGGCGAATATTTCACTAAATTATAAAATTTTATAAAATCATGGCGAATCTTTTACTGAATTATAAAATCTTGTAAAACATTGACAAATCTTTTACTAAAATATAAAACGTTATAAAGTCTTGGTGAATTTTTTGTTAAAGTATAAAAACATATAAAATAATAGGAAAACATATTCATTAAAATGTAATATACTCATTTTACATGTTTGGAAAAGAAACATAGTTTTTCCCTCATCCAAACAGTGTTGCAAGCATCAAGGGTTGTGTTTTCCACGGTTCGGTGAATTATTATGGTACTTGCAGGTTTCAAATAAAATTCGAATGGAAGGTTTTGATGATAGGAAATTGAGTTGTGTTAGAAATAATTCGCTAGTTAGTAATTGGGTATTGGTATTTATGGGAAGGATTCTCACAGCTAGTGAGAATCAAGCTCAAATGGTGAGCTTGACTATATGGGTAGGCCTCAAAAGATGTTTGAAGTTAACCTATCCCACTCACTTTCAACTGACAATAATACCAGTAGTTAGTATCCCCACATGGATTTACTCAAATCCCTCAATTAATGTTTTCAATTCTTCACCTACTTGTTTAGTGAAACACCTACTCTCTCGCATAATAGGATTCTCACACTTGATAGCAACCCCCGGACATGGATTTATGAAAGTTTCCTTTTCAACTGATGAAAATACAAGCCACATAAATCCTTTTCCTTACATCCATTCTACCCATCCATGCATCATAGACTTCTTATTCAACTTGCACTTTCTCCTTTTGGTCATCCCTTCTACCTCCATTTCCCTTGCTATTGCCCCTGCTACCTTCTTTTTCAATCCTCCCAAGTAAACTTTAGCATCATCTGTTGCTCTCAGTATCCTAACTACTTTCTTATTGTGCTCCAACACCATGAAAGCCATAAACACTACATAACCCCCAGCTAACCATAAACACGACATAATCCCCAACTCAAGAAAGACCCTTTCTAACATACCCATTGGTAAAATCATCAAAAGTTTTAACAAAATTAGTGTATGTTGTTTTCTTGGGTCAAGCTTGCAATTTGATTCAATATTATTGGTTTTTTCGTTACCATCTGGAAAAAAACATTATATGGGAACCCAAGTCTAAAAACACAACTTAACTATTCTTGCAACTTCATGCTTCCACAAAATCATTCTGGCAACGTTGATCATCTATTCAGGATAGTTTAGTACACCTAGTTTCATCAAAAATTTTAGTTTGTGCCTTGGAATTGGATCTTGTAAATTATCACTGATACATTTTTCTTAGATTCCTGAGGCGGTTTTGAGCTTATCACTAGGGAAATTCATATCATCGCTTCTATGGATGAATTATGATCCTCTAGAAATAAGCTGCTCAATTCATGCCACAAAATGAAAGGAAATAAAAAAAAAAATCCTTGACGATCAAACATATTAAACAAATAATCATAATTATGGAAAACACATTGAGTACCCACAGGATAACTAAATGATGCATGAGCTTACTCATCATCATCAAATGAGGATGGGTGGAGGGTAGCTCAACACCCAACGTGCACTTCAAGTCAAGATCAAATTTCCAAAGGAGGGTGTGTTTCTTAAAATTTTGAAAGCCTTTTAATTAAGACCATTTTTAATGTTTGGAGGTTAGCTCCATTGGAAACAGTTTGATGAGACTGTATTATATTAAATTTATGGATGATTGTACAGATGCTGAGCAGTAGCTCAGATATGATTTGTAATGGCAATTTATTTAGATAAGGCCTTAGTATATAGGTGCCTTTAATTCCGATTAGATATCATTGAAGTAGGTTGGAAGGAAGGCGCGAGAAGCCTCTTTCATGTATATTACTTGCAATTTACGCCCATTGAGTTAGTTGTTGTTGGGTTGTGGAAGAGGAGAAGAGGAGGATATTGTAAGAAGTCTTTGTGTGCATATTTTCATTTTTTAATACAAGAAAAGAAGATTACTTCAAATACTTGGGTTTTTATCTATATATGAGCTATTTGTTTGAATGAAGTTATGTTTACTATGTTTTACATGCTTGTACATGTGTTTTCATGATTTTATGAATGAATCTTTAGGATTTGCATAAGTTTCAATTGTTTCTCTTCTTGAGAGATTAAGTGTAAGGAGTGCACAGTGTCCTCAAGGAGTGCGCAGGCCGAGAGTCGTTGAAAATAATCTGGAGCCCAGGAGAGTTAGAGGGAAAGTTTGTAGAGAGAGTGCAAGGTTTGCACATATACTCTTTTGACTATAAATCCTTCCTGAAAGACCTGTGCAAGGAATGCATAGGGCCGACATGGTTAAGAAGTGTTGAAACTTCCTAAGGAAGGTAAAGTGCAAGGAGTGCATGGGGCCGACACTGTTAATAAGTGTCAAAAATTTCTAAGGCGGGAGAAAGTTTTCAAGGTTCCAAGTTTGGAGGAGCAATGTCAAGTGGGCGTCAAGGTCAAAACCCTTTGAATCTTGAATCCCAGAAGAATTATCTTTCAAAATCCCTAAGGAAGGAAGCATTATTGAAGGAGGGAGACAGAAAAACAATATTCGTTCGAGAGTTGGTAGAAGATCTAACAACCGTTAGATATGGGGAAACTTGTGCTAGATTTAAGCTCTGAAGTCCTTTGGACTTCATGTATTCGGGAGGTTCAAGTACAAAGCATGAAAGATTCCAGGTCCTTGAAGGCCCGAACCAATCGTGACCGTCTGATTTCCCAAGGACACATGTCACCTAATCGCATATTTCAATGCAATAACACTTCAGAGGAACCCAGGAGGAGAGGTTCGTGGGTCCTAGACTTCTGAAGACCCAGATGTATGAAATCAATATCAGTCGTCGGATTGAGTGAAATGTGACATAATTTAATCCCTTCGCAAGTTCGACGCTCAGAAGGATATAAGGTTGGAAGAGCGAGGACTCCCAAAGACCGGAGTCCATCAGGATAGTCGATCGTGAATACACGTGTCACCAGATCAAAGGGTTCGGACAACTGAAGGCTTGGAGGATTTGTAGAGTAGGTAGTGTGAAGGCACCCAGAGGCCTGAAGGTCAGAGAAAGCCTCAACCATTGATTAGAGAGGGTACATGTGGATGGAGAAGATTTATTCCTCTTATTCAGAGTTTGGAGGGTCGTAAGGTGTGGCGATGGGAAATTTCCCGGACCCTCGAATCCTGAAATAGATCCGACCATCCATATCGCAGTGCTTTAGAGTCATTGATCCACAAAGGTAGCAATCCTCCGATTCATTTCTCTGGAGGATCGAGACGCAGGTATGTAAAGGAGTCCCGAAGCCCGAAACTACGAAGTGTATAACCATCATTGATATGACGGTGGAACGAGGGTTGTTCGATGTCCTTCAGAGTCTGAATCTCTAGGAGAAGACTTGTGTTGGGAAGGTCTTACCTACCGAAGCCCAGATAGTCGAAGCCTTTCCAGTCGTATATCTGGGTAGAGATCTAGAGTCATTGATCCCACAGGAGTTTGATGGTCTACGAGTTTGTTGTTCGGGAGGAATGAGAGGGTTGTTTGTTGAAGACTCCCGAAGATTGAAAGCTCCAAAGTCTCGAAGTGGGTGGAGTAAAGGGAATAATCTCTCAGTTTCAATCCCAGGGTCACGTGGACCTTGTCCCTGACCAGCAGAAGCCCTCTGAAAGGAATTTTTGGCCCGAATAAGAAGGAAAAGGCCTGTGGAAACAAAAGAGAAGGTTTAGTGGGAACTTGTGAGCTGATCCAGCTCCCGAATTTTGAAGATCCTTAGACCGAGAGGTCAAGCCGGTCCCAGGAGGAGGTGGGGGTATGTGCCACTAAAGCCATATATTAAGCCTAATACCATATGTTTCTCAAATAAATGTCTTGACAAAATGTTGATTTTTTTTTTACGCAACAAAGGTCTTTAACTTTAACCCAAACCTTTGACTTAATGGAAATTAGATGAATCCAATCATGCCAAAAAAAAAGATTCAGTCAAACATCAAATGAGAACTAGAAGCATTCAAGGGACTAACACAATTTTTAACCAAAATAAACCCAAAATTCCAAACTTGAGAAAATGATCCAAAATGCAAATTAAAATTTACATCAAAGAAATCTCATCTACTTGAATGAGCCCATTCTTACTTATCATAAGTTTTGTTAAATAAAAACAACAATAAGCATTCACAGAGTTAGAGGAGGAAGACCTTGACCGATATTCAAAGGCAATTTCTCAAGCCTACAAGATCATACATCTGAAGTCTGCACACAAGTGTTAATGGTGAGAAGAACAAAAGTTTTGATTCAGACAAAAAACTTTGTGTAACTGTTGTTTTACTTGGATGGCTTGGTGCCAAACAAAATCATTTGAAGAAGTATGTAGATTGGTACATGGATAGAGGTATTCATGTTGTGACCTTTTGATATCCCAATAAAGAATCTCCCGAGCTTCAAGATGGGTGAAATATTGGAGCAATCTATAGAGATGCTAGCATGGGAATTGGCTCATTGATTGTCTAGAAAAGAGAATGATGGTAGAGAAAGAGGTTCTCAGAAATGGTTGTGACTCGTCGATTTTGTGAACACATGAATGGTCATAGAGTTATTCTGCGGGGGAGTTGCAGTGTACACCTACAACAACAGTGCCTAACACATAATTGATGTAAACGAGAAGCTCTTCAATGATCCTGGTGAAAACTTTTTAGGAACCTGTTATGAGAAACAAATATCCGATGTAAATGGTGGTAACTATTGGGTTCACCTTTTTGTCATAAAAACCATCATTTATACCCTATTTTCACCAACCCTTTCCTCCATTTTTGGCATTTCGTACCTATTTTTGCTCAACTCGAGATTAATAAAGGATGTAAAAAGGATGTACAAGGTTAATTGTTAGTTTTATATCTATTTTATATTTAATAAACAAAAATTGTCATAATCTTGAATTTTTATCAACATTGTTACCATAAGTGAATTTTCCCTGTAATAGCTCCAAGGTTTGCATATCTGCAAGACGAATTTGAGAAAATGAAAATATGGGTTTTGTTCCTAGCATCTCCAGCATGGTTAACGAGATTTTGGAGTGTGAGTAGCTGCTCGAAGGCCACTGTTCAACGCAGGTCAAACTCGTGATTGTCACAAGCAAAAATGTAGTAGCAAGAACACATTTTGATTTTCTCTTGATTCGTGGAGCTAATCTCTCCTTAGAGGGTTGATCTAGCAATTCCAGGAGGTAGTTTAAATATAGTATCAATCTAAGAGAGATTTTAGGTTGGAATAACTACATTTTCAGATTTCGAATTATGTCAAAATTGAAGACATTTTCAGATTTCGAATTTGGAGATTTTTGAACTAATGTAAGCTAGCGTTTATCAATACAACCCTCTAGTTTTGCTTCATTTGAGTTGTTAAATCTATGCGTGAACCAAAGGAGGGTAGGGCCCCCTAGTGATGGTCATTGCTACAACTGTATATTGTTGTACAAAGGGGTGAATTATGCTTACAAATGTAATTATGATATGTTGGTAATTACTAATATTTTGTTGTTGTTATTAATCCTTTTCATTCTATTTGTAATTATTTCTAAACAACTTACAAATTAATTATAAAACTTTCTCTTAAATTCGCAATTGTCATAAAGTCAAAAAGAGTATTGTTGTGAGAATTCATGACTTCCATGACAACCTTCATTCTATAGCCTATCTTCCTACCATTATGACTATGCCAGATTTGGATTAAAGAGAAACTGATCATCTTGCATTCAATAGAATCCTACACAAATTTATGAACAATCACAATTAAAACAGAGTGTTTTTGCAGGGGTTATTTCTTGTTGAATTAAGGTAAAAGTAACAGTTACTAGAGTATTGTTGTGAAGAACATTTTCAATTTACAACCAATGTTTCCACCATTGAATTGTGACAGTTGAAACCTATCACTAGAAAGAACAAAATTCACCCTACAATCTRATTTTCCACCAAGAAAATTGTGATAACTAAATTGAAAGGATCTAGCACAAATTGTGATAACTAAATTGAAAGGATCTAGCACTTTTTGAATTCTTTGATCTAGTACCCCTTTCCATTACCACAAATAAATCTCATGGACAGTTGGAGCAACTTYGAGCAACAAAATTGGAAGATGCCAAGTGGAAATCAATGKCACAATCCATTGAKGATTGAAGAAGGATTGTCTCATTGGAACACCATAACTAGTTAAGCCCTTCATTYTAAGAGAATTATAATATACTTAAAATGTAGAACTTGGACATGATAAAMAAACTTGAAAATGAAAATCTSGCYTTAAARGAAGAATTGGAAAGGAAATAATAKGAAATTGAAGAAAAAGATGAAAAAAATGAAAAAAATGATTTGTTAAAATGTTTGAATGTGAAATATGTAAAATATGTAGATGAATTAWTCTKTAGTAGGYCACCAACTAGAGTCTACACATTATATTTGAGAGAAATGGTTTGGATTCTCAATACATGGAATTTCTTCCCACTTGCCATTCCAATTGGAGAGCCAAAAATAATTCATTGAAGTTTACCACAGTTGTGTTGATGGGAAAAATAATATCCATGTGATTTTTACCTCCAGAAATTGCAATCTGATTATTCCATGGAATGGTCTCATGATCCATATGTGGGTGATGTGAAACTGAGAGCCTTCTACTCTTGGATGAAGAATGAAGAATATAGGTCCACTAAGGCTCAAAATTACACAAGAAAGGAGAATTACTGCTAGTCTATGGGTAATGACAAAACTACTAAACTGTGAGAGGTATTAACCAATCATGCCAACTTGGTAATAGAGACAGATTTGATTTTAGTCTTGAAAGAGAGACAAAAGTAAGAAGTGGGACAATACCAAAACATTATTAAATATTCAAAGGATAAGTTTTTTAAATATTTATCAATCTAGATAGAAAGATATCACACTTCAATTGAAGAGGATAGAGCCATACTACTTATTCTAGTTCATAATTCTTCTTATCTTCCAATTGGATAGCCATAGGAACTTGAGTTGTGAATACTTATGTAACTTATACATTATTGATCAATAAGATCTTGTTATCAGTTTTCATCTAGATCATGTTTAATGGTTCGTGGGACTTCCTTGGGTGAGGTCCCACTCAAGGTAAGGATATTAGTGAACCCCCTATTCTTGTGTATTGTAGCTTGGTTGCATTGTTTACTAGTATATTTCTTTGGGTTTTTTCATTTTGAATGCTTGTGAGTATTGTTGTCTTGTTCAGTTTCAATCTGTTAATGAAAAGGTAGTAGATGAGTTCATTTATTTCATTATTTTATTATTGAATGGAGTGATGATATATACATTGTATGGTTTCAATGACTTGCATAAACAAATGGTAATCAAAATCATTACTCTAATTTAATTGAATGAATTTATGTTGATTTACTTTTGTTAAAAAGTAGGTAGTTATGTATTTCATCATTGCACAATAGATTAGAATTTAGGACTCTTTCACCCTTTACTTATCATTAGATTAATCTATGTAGTTTTCATATATAATGCACAATGCCTCTAATGTTTGTATGTCCCCTAGTTGATAATTATTTAATCGAGTTATGGAATTTCAACACTTTATTGTTGTAATTTTGTAGCATGTTGGGAGGTTCAACTAAAACAATATTTGAAGAGGAAGTAGAGGGAAAACAAAAGATTGTCCACAAGTCAATTTGACATTATTTCTATACATTTTGTGGAGGTGGGAGAGAATGAATTATACATGGACCAATTTACTAATTCCTGGAAGAGATCTAGATATACTGAGTGTATATTCACATTGCACTATGTATTTCATGATCTTTAAATATAGAAATCCTTGCAACTATAAAAACACAATTAATAGAATAACCAAAGCACGATAGCCATTTCGAAATTGGAGTTTTACCATATAAGAATATATAGGGTATATCATTTGTTATATGTGCATGTTTGATTGAGTATTTAGAAGAACTGGAAAAACTGAGCTAAGGTAACTATAATTGTTTCTTGGGTTATTATTTTGCAAATGGTTATGGAGGTTGTTGGTGTTTAGCATACTTTGGAGCACAACCATAATGGAATCATTCCATGATGGAAGAAGGATTCGATCAATAAGAAGCTAGAAGAGGTGGGATGAGAGGTTTGATTGAAAAAAATACTTAAAGAGGAAACTGAGGAAAAATAGAGGATTGTTCACATGTTAGGTAGATGTTGTTTGTGCATGGTTTGTAGAGGACAAAGAAAAACAACTCAAACATGGACTGATTTATTGGTTCATAAAAGAGATCTAGAGATAGTGAGCAAATCATTCTCATTGTAAAAAATAAGGTTGTTGATTAGCAACCATATGCGCCCTTACATGTATGCCAATAGCTACAGCCATATTTTAAAACCAATTCTCTGCTATCTTATTTTCTCGCATCAGAAATGGAAGAATAATTGAGGGAGGCCTCTCATATGAAAAATAAATAGATTTAAAAGTAAGTTTATTGTTGAAAATATCCATGATGGGCCATGGTTCCATAATTAATGTAACATACAAAATGTTATACATCAAGTTATAGTCGAATTTAATTATACACAATAAAAATATCCAAAAATTCAAAAATCATAATAATATATGCACAATGGACGACATACCAAAAAATGGTGTACTCAACTTGCATGAGTATGTTTTATCTTATTTCCACATACACAAGGATCAACATATCGAGTCTATTTATTTAGCGAAGTAATTACAACTGCTCCATATTGTATTTTTTGGATACGTCTGCAAATTGAGGGATTGGAGAGAAGCAACAATCAAGTATAGTCGACTCACAAGACAAACAAGTGATTGTTACCAGAAACCTATTATTTGTAGTTCCTTAAACACTTTGTATGGTAAATCAGGCATATGGTCCACTTTGCCTGTTTTCCATAATGCCTTTTCCTATGTCATAAAAATTCACACACCTTCTCACAATGCACCCATTTGGTCAAAGCTACTATTAGTGGGATCAAGTATCAAACTGCTTGGATCTATACCCAAATATAGAAATCACTCTTACAAATTATCATTTCATATTAGATTTATTTGTAGGATTTATTGGAAAAGCAATACTAATTTTCACGCCTAACACCCACAACTCAACATCTTTCTGAGACAAGATTTATATCCAAATATAATCAAATCCCCTAAAAGATGTTAAGATATCTCAAACACAATAGCATATATTATCCACTCATAATGGCACCACATTTCCTTCCAAAATGTTTAGCCATCTTGCCATATCCACAATAAGACTCTCAATGTTGGGCCATGAAGATGAAAAAAATACATTGATATTCTCTATAGAATGTCACTGAACAATTATTATAATCCCACCCATTAAGATGGTTCACGATGGCAACAATGTCTTCTTCCTTCAAAGAATTTGTCACAACTAGTCTTTTCATTGACTCATATTCTCTTAGCACAACTACTCCTGCCTGAACAAATTATATCAATGTAGGTGCCTTACCATAGTACTTTCTAGGCTCATTCTTTAATGGAAAGCTAGTTGGATCACACATATTCCATACATATATTGGCATAATCAAATCATCAAACGTGGCTTCCCTCCAAGCATGTTTCCCATCACGAAATTGATGCTTTGGAGCCTTGCACATTCTCACTTTCTATCCTTTTGTACCCAATTAACCTCTGAACAATACCCACAACTTTCACTGGGTATTTCTTCATGATTACTCTTTCTCCCACCTTCATCCTCTCCAATGCTTCAAGTGTCCTCTTGCCTATTTCTAGCAGCTCCTCTACATTTGACAAAAGAGAAACATCCTTAAACTCAAGTTCCTTTATACATAAATCACCGGATACATGCAAACCCTTAGCACCATCAGGGCTCAATGGCTCAAAATTTATGATCTTCCATGCAACCATATATATAGGTGAACCCTTTTATTTGTCAGGAATTCCTTTAGGTCTAATCCTACTTGTATATGGAACTCTACTATAGCAGGTATTCGATGAATCTTAAGCCTATCATTGTGGGTTTCTTGGGGATTTCAAATTGTGTCATAGAGATGAAATAAATCAATGGGTACCGCAACATAATCAACATAACCCCTTGTCCATACATTAAGGGAAATCCTTGAGACACTCGTGTTCATACATGAAGGGAAATCCTCGAGACACTTAAAATCTGTTTTATGTGTGACAAACTTAACAATAAACTAGTTGAGCAATGGTAACAAAAAATGTAAACACCAAAAGGGTAGAGTATTGTTCAATTTGTACAATCTACTGCCAGTTACAATAACAATTACAAAATTGGGTAGAGATTATAATATTGTATGACAACATCACAGGCCTTTGGCCACTCCATTTTCAGAATTCACCATTGGTTAGCTTTACCAAAGAAAGAATTTACCAAAATTGTTATTACACCACACTAGAATTTGTAAAACTGTAAATAATCAAACGATTCGAATGAAAATTGTAGAGCTACAATAAATATGAAGGTGCAATTTCCTTGGGATTCAGAATAGCTTACCGTGATTTCCTCTAGAGTATGGATATCCATATGCTGCCAAATATTTAAGAATCAAAACTCATGCTATAGCTCTGTCTTGTTGATATCCTCAAGCCTGATCTGAATACTCTCCAAATGTTGCATTTTTTTACAAAGAGATAATACGTTATTTATAGAAGATGGGAGGGTGAAATCACTAACAAAACTCTCATTATTCTTTGGAAATCGAGTGAACTGAAGAGTGGAGCTTCCCATACCATGAAATTAGACCAAATTGAACTGTAAACCCTGATTTATACCTAAAGGGAGAAGTTGCTACCATAAATTACCATATTTTTTGAAATGGGGCGAATCAAATCTTCCAGCTCCTAATTTCAGGAGCGAAACATATTTTTTTTCCTCTCTCTCTCATAAAAACCCAGGCTAACCTCTGATATGATTTTTTTTTTTAAATAAATTAGGGACAAATAATAAAAATTTTAGGAAAACACTCCAATACAAAAAAATCGCCCAATAAAAATTTGAAACCCCCTAAATTTCGCCCATGAGTGAAATTTCGCCCCTAAAATCACCCATGCAGAAGGTTCCAAAGGGAACTTCACGGAAAGAAAATTTGCAGAATTGGAGCTTCACCGGGATATCAGAACAACGACACATGGCACTTCTCCATGACGAAGTAATATAGCCGTTGGGAACGATATATCCGTTTGACTGCCACTCCGAACGGGTTGGAAAGCATTTATGGTTCACCACCAGACCATTGGACCGTGCCATAATGGACATAACAAGAGTTAATGAGGCTTCATACTCGTTTCAAGCGAACCGTTGTCAAGTTATCTATTTATCCCGTCGAGCCATGCACGAAGAACACTTTTGCTAATCAAGAGTTTTAGCCCGCATACTAAGTGAATCATATACTGTGATCATCACCTTACTGTCATCTATTTCATTACAGCACCTAAGTTACTCGTGAACCTGATATCGTTAATCCCGAGCGCGTATGTCTGACGAGCTCACTGCAATTGAAGAATCAGTGACAGAAGTACTCCTCGACTTGATGACTAAAAGAGTCACGTTGGAGAGAGGAGTTTCTACAGGTGTACAAGAATCATCAACGAGAGGACTGCTAGCCTCTTCATCTACTACTCGAGCCGGACCATCCCGACCATCAGATGAGAAGCGAACTAAGCACAAGGATGATCTCGCGAATGATAAACTGATCCCGAGTATATTTCCTGCATATCTACCCCTTTTGAGTGACGCAATAAATCGAGACAGTGTGCCCAGAGACTTTGAGTACGCCTTGATCACTGCGTACCTCCCGAAAGGGATACGCGCAGTTCGCGCAGACCATGATAAGATTGCAGTGTTGAAGTTTAGTGACTTCAACCTCGGTGAAAGGAAGGTCTATAGCATGCTCGCCCCACATAAGTACCTGAATAGAACAAAGGGAAATAATTTGAAGATAATTCCTCAGTCATGGACCATGAACCTCGCACAGTCCACACTGCTCAACGTCATGAAGATTCCTCACTTCGGAAGACACCAAGAGGTGAATGCATGTATCAAGTTGTCGTTGTCATGTTACCATGGTGGATACTTGTGGTTAAACCTCCATATCACAGTGGATCCGACATTGATCAATCAAATCACAGGGCTGAGTATGCAAGGCCATGATCCACAAGAGTTTTACCCTAGAAAAGTGATGGAGCGCACTCTAGCACAGAGAATAAAGGATACCTATGACGATGTCAAGAAGGGCACGCGAGGCTATAAGGTAGATTCTATCCAAAGTGGTGTAGTGCACCTCGCTATCAATTTATCACAAGAAAGTTAGTACGGAAGAATTGACCCACCCAAGTCACTGGTTTTGTAGTCGACTTCGTAGGGAAGTGCGCAAAGGGCCTACAAATGAATTGGGCAAAGTGCTTGGTGAACCAACTAGAACTAGACTGTAGAGAAGCCCAGGATCAAGGGTATGAATTTCACTTTAGCTGGCTTTTGATCCTGATCACTTTTATTGCATCGGAGATGTCATAAGGTGTGACCTTCCTCGACATCGAGCCATTTGAACCACTGGCTGTGACGTTCAGGACAATGTGGTATTCTAGTGACATGAATAAGTAGTGCAGTCAAATGTCGTGTTCCACACATACTACAACCAGTTGAAGGTAGCCATCCAGTTCGAGCCTCGTATGACCCCGAATACTCTCCACAGGTTTCGGCCTTTGATGAAGTTCAGCGCTGATCAAAATTTTATTTACATCACAGCGCACGTAGATAAGAATAAACAACAGCTGCAATCCTACTACAACCTAACGGAGGAAGACTTGGAGGAGATCACCAAGGAATGGTCGACGGACCTCCTTATTCTAGCAGACCCTGTGGAGATATTTGACATCGACAGTCCAGAAACTGCGTAGGATACACCTGAACCTAGCAAGACAAAGAAGCCTGAAGAGGTTCAGGATTTAGATAGTACATCCATGAAGACTACGTCCATATCACCAAAGAACGGGGGTGATGGTGAAGAGGTAGATGGCACAAAAACTGAGCAAAATAAAGGCGAAGTAACACCGCCTAGAGATGAGGAGGACCCCTTGAAGAAAAGGAAGGTTTCCCCTCTGAAACCCTCCTCCCGAAATAAAGTGAAAGAAACCATGAACAAGATACAGACTATCCTCACCCCAAATGACTTCGATTTCATTGTAGTAGCCCTGAATGATGCTTTGTTGGAGATAGCAGAGAAGCAAGAGGCTCAGCAGAAGGATATATACAATCAAATTAAGGTTGAACTCCAAGGAGTGCAACAGGCACTACAGTCCAGCTGCGCAGTCTCCACTGCGCCTATATCAGTACAAACACCAGAACTAGGAGATGAGCCATCTCAACTCCACCGAATCGTTGATACAGTTCAAGATCACCTTTGAAGAGCACAAGAAGAAATAACGTAAGCCACCCAGGCTTTGGCACAAGTACAGGGAGTCCTTCTAGAACAACGCAGTTCTGCCGAACAAGAAAAGCTTGTTGTCCAAGCAAAGTGGGATGAAGAAAAAACACAGCTGCAGCAAAGCAAGGAACAATTGCTCGTAGAGAAACTTGAAGTAAAAGAAATGGTCCACATAGCACTTCGCTATGTGATAGTAATAGAAGTAAATACCGAAGCGCGAGTTACAGAGAAGGTGGTGCAACTTGAAGAAGTGATCCAACAACTACAACAATGCATCGCAAATTTGTAACTATGCACTGTGCCCGAAACCCCACAAGACGTAAGAGACCTAAGGGAAGCAATTTCCCGCAGCGCAGTTGACAGACTAAAAGCTCTTGCCCTAGAATGCAAGCAGCTGAGTAACCGAAGTGCCCAAACATATGAGAACCTCACTAAGAATCTAGAGTTACAGGCATTGGAGTCCCAGCTCAAGGAAGCGAAGGAGCATGCAGACACACTACAGGCGTAGTTGAAGGCCCTGTCGGTCGTGGAAAGAATGAAGTGGTCTCAAGAGCAACGCACCGCCCAACAGCAGATCCATACGATTCAAAGCAAAGTTATGGAAGTAACTCAATGGATCCAACCAATACAAGATAAGGCATGCCAACTGTTCACATAGGTTGAAAGCCAAGGAGCAGAGCTAGAATAGGTTGTCACTGCAATAGAACAATGCCTAGAAGGGCCCGTGAATGATGCATTGATCTAGGAGTTCACTGAGCAAGAGGTCATAGCACAACAGTAGGTTGAATCATCTTGAGGCATTCAAGGAAGAACTAGTCAAACCAGAGTGACTCGAGACGAGTCACAGGTGAGTGTTGGGGGCCTGTTGGCCCTTGACCAAGTTTTGGGAGATTCTTGGTCATATTGACCTAGTTTGGGACTTCGACAGCCTGTCGAAGGAGGAGCGCAAGATGAAGCAGAGATCACGAGGATCTCAGCCCCTTTTTGGGTCCTTTTTGGGTTTTTGGGATTATGTAATGGGATTGAGATGTCGACCCATGGGTTTACCCATGTTTAGGCCTATTTTGTAAAGTATAAATAGATGTCTAGGCGATGTATGAGGAAGTTCGATCTATGTGATCGGAGATTGTAAATACTTTGTGCATGACTGTAAGAGACTTGCAAAGATAAGTGCAAGTGATTGTAACAGACGGTGAAGGCTTTGTGTTGTAATGCAAGGAAGAAGGATCTAGCAAGCTGCGTAGATATTTTGTCTTATGTGAAGAAGGGTTTTGATAGCTTTGTTCTTGTAACCGATTGAAGAAGATAATAAATAAGAAGGGTTGGTGGATGTAGCCTCAGGGTGGGGGTGAACAACCGAAGTGGATATTTGTTAGATCTCGATGAATTGTTGATGCTAAGTGCTCTATTAAGTATTACAATCACAGATCTGTGTCCTAGCTAAGGTTGTAGACATCTGAGTCCTGGAACTACCCCTGCCTCTACCTCGGGTGAGACTTCATCTGCTTCACAGGTGTTTCCGAAAGGGCCGGTAGTTAGGGTTTTGTTGGTGCGATGTTGTAGCTTGAACCCTGGGTCTGCCCCTATGCCAATAGGAGCTATGTTCTCAAGTGAGGAAATGAGATTCAAACCCATAGAAGACCAAATAGAACTGTGGAATTGAAGATGGTGGACTTGAGAAGAGACATGGAAGGCTTCAGAGGAGCGTAGAGGCGAGATTATTCAGGAAACCATCCCTTTCCCCTTATATTACTTTTCATTGAGTGCTTAAGAGATGAGGTATAACTCTGTAACTAGGTTATTCCTGAAGGTAGTCATCAAATTGGACGCTTTTGTGCACAATGAAGAGCACTGGAGGGATGAAGATTCATGAGGTACTATTGAGAAGAGAAGCGAAATGTCCTCCTTGTGTTGTGTAGGTCAATGTAAGAGAGTGTTAAGGATGTGTTGGCTAGATGGTTTCCTGAAGTGTTCTATGGTAAACAATTAGGCTAAGCTTGAGAAAAATTGGGTTTGGGCAAGTGGCCTAAGAGTCCTTGACCAATTTCTTTCTCCTTGTTGGCCTCACAGTTTGGCTTGGGGGTGGCATATATAATGGATGCCTATGGTTGGGTGGAAAAATTATCACAAGCAACTAATTTCTTGGACCATTTTGTTTAGAAGATACGTGTTCCATCTCTTCTTAAATTCATATTTATGATTCTAAAGTTAATCTTTTTTTTTCTTATGCACGAATTTAGAAATGGAATTCATGGTTATAATAAGTTTCACATGCTTGTTTGTTTTCATTGCTTAGTTTCTCGCTTAAGTGAGTTTGAATATCTTTAAAGTATTGGATTCCATCTTATGTTGAGTACTTTAAATTTGAGCTATTGGGGACTTGAGTAGTTCAAAATACTCGTATATGTTGGCATGGTTGTAGGGAAAATGCCAACACCAAGCATCATCCTTTGAATAGGCCTTAAAACCTTATAATTTCAAATTATATTTGAATCCCACAAGCCTATTTATTTTAGTTTCGACTCTGTTGATTTTGAAGTCAAGTATAACTTTGAAATAGGGCCCAAAGGCCTTTTGCATTACAATTTAGGTCTCGGAGGAAGGCTCGACACCCTCCTTTCCTTGTTTTTTTTTAAGTTGAGAAAAACTTCAAAAATATGTGACATACATATATCTGGTTTGTCACTTCTTCGAAGTGTATCTTTCAAAGTGGGTCTTTTCTTATGGTCTTTCGCTTTGAATTCAATTTTGATGAACGCTTGATGGTCTTTCCCTTTGAATTGAGCACAACTTTGAAATGTGGTCAATGACCAATTTTGATGAAGGTCCAATGGCCTTTCTTCTTCAAATTACGCACAACTTCTAAATGTAGGTAATGGACAATTTTGAACAAGGCTTGATGGTATTTTCCTTCAAATTGAGCACGACTTTGAAATGTAGTTGATTGCCAATTTTGAAGAAAGCTTAATATGTTTTCCTATGAAAATCAGGTAGGACATTTGAAAGCCATTGATGGTTGATCCTTCAAATGGGCTTGATGGCTTATGATTCAAATGGGTTCGATGGGCCAATATTTTAATAGAGCTAATGGCCCGAAGCATGCATGTGTGTGTTGACACATGCAACTGAAAATGGGGTTGTGTGTGGTCTTTGTCTGACATAATGAGTTTGGAATTTGATGATAATGATTCAAGGCATCCAAAATAGGTTGAGTCAAATAAAATCACAAAAAAAATACTCCATATCCTTAATGTGGTGATCAAGGGGGTTGAATATGTGACAAATTCCCTAAGTTGTGTTTATTTACTATGTTTGTATAATATGTGGTAACTCTCCATTGTGATTGATTTATCATTTTTGCATAATATGTGTTGAATAACAGTAATTGATTGTGAGAAAAAGTTGCACCCTTTTCACCTAGGTTCAAATCCCACTTTGTGACATGTTTTCTTTTAATGAGATGATTGTTGATGAGTTATATATGATGTATTCAAGAGTTGTTGACATGTGCCTCAAAGAATCTAGAGTTTACCGTAGGCACCATCCTTAGAATGAGGGGAAGTGCCTCTGTAGAATATGTCATCTGGAAAAAAATATTTGTTGAATAACAAAACTCCATCATAGAATTATACTCACGAAAATATTGAATTGTGTAAAGTCATGGCTAATGATGTTTCTTCAAATTGGATTTCATTTATTATTATATGTCATATTTTATTTATACTATGACAAATTAATCATATGAAAAATAATTAAAGGAACAAATTACAATTATTCTCATTGAACTAATTAATTTCATTTATTATCATATGCTATATTTTGTTTATGTGGCCTTGAAAAAACAAATATCTTTTGAAAGTCAAAACCCCAACATAGAATTCTGGGCATGAAAATATTGACTTGTGTAAAGACATGACTAATGATGTTTTTTCAAATTAAATTTTAATTATTGTCATATATCATATTTTGTTTATGTCACTTAGAAAAAAACTTGTTTACTAGTAAAATTCTTACATAGAATTCTGCTCATGAAAATATTAACTTATGTAAAACTATGACTAATTATGTTTCTTCAAATTAAATTTGATTTATTTTTATATGCAATATTTTGTTTATACTAATACATTATCATATGATGATAAATAATTTAAAGAACAAATATTTCATTTTTGTGTATTAAATTAATTAATTTTAATCAAATCATTTTTTTTATTTAATTTTATATAAAATATCATTTTCTCAAAAAAAAAACCTATAAAACCGAAATGAATAACACAATATTTTTTAACATTAATATTATAATCAATTTATTATTATAGAGTTTGATGCAGAAATACTCAATGATGATTGAAATCCCTTTTGTTTGCATTTCTATTTCAATAATACAAAATTGATTAGATAAAAATTTAATTTTAATATTTAAATAAAGTTAAAAATAAATAAAATAATTAATTTATTTTATTATTCAATTGACTACACTGTTCTAAGTGTATTTTATGTAAGTTGTATGGAAAATCTGATGAATACCATGCAATATTCAATTTTCCTCTGAAAAATATATTACATAAATTCGGTATTGATAAACAAGAAAATAAGAGAGAGCTAAGTAAATAAAACATTTCATAAGTCATAAAAATCCACGATTACATTCTGTAATTTGAGTTCGTAGATGGGCGGATACCCACTTTGTGCATAATGTCGGACAAACTCCTTCCACCCACGAACCTCCACTTTATTGTTACCGTCATAAGATTTCAATGAACCTGAACGGTACTCTGCTACGCAATCAAGGAATGTGCACATCTTCCTAAACTCCTCCCTATTACTACAATCCACCACAACCTCACCATTTTCACTGTTAGGGTAACGCACCGACACACAGCATTTAGGGAACTCTTCCGTAAAGAAACATATGATAATAATGGGGTCACAATGAAAGGTCTTCTCATCTCTTTCTTCCTCCACGTGTAACCAAGGCACCAAAGATGCATCTTCCATAGGAGCTTTTGCCACTCCACCTATGAGTGCGCATACATCACCTCTCACAACTCTTAATTCTATATCATTGCACGGCTTCAAATTATCCACCCAATTACCCAATGAATACACCTGCCTCCTCTTTGAGTATGACAGTTTGTCACAGATAAGATGCATTGACGAGCAGAACACCCGATTGATGTTCCTATAAAGCCATGCCCTAAGTGTTGTGTTGAACTCCAATATTGCCGACGCAACGCTCAACGATGCCGGAATCAACCAAAACACTTTCTTGGTTTGGAGGAATAATCCTACCAAGTTTAAAAGCTTTAGTACTTTCTCCTCCGACAATGACAAATTCACTGGGAGAAGCCAAACATTGTCTGAACCCATGATAATGTGGTTTTCAAGTATGATACAATCCAGCGCTTCTGACAACGTCATGACACCGCCTGTGACATCCTGAATCTAAATCTGAGCCAACCAAGTAAACATACACCTTGTCAATCCCGCCCAAAAAAGTTTGAATTCAAAAGAAAGCGTGCACGTTCTTAGGAGCACGCACACGCTCTAGGAACGTGGAGGCGCTCTAGAAACATGCACGCGCTCCTAAAACTCATTCATCTCTCTCTCTCTCTCTCTCCTACATCTACCACCCCTCTATCTCCCTCTCACTCTCCCTCTCTACCCCCCCTATATGTCTCCCTCTCTCTCCCTCACACTCCTATAAATTATGGTAAGACCTAGACATGGCAAGACTTAGACATCAAAAGGCATGAAAATATGTAGACCTAGACCTTACCTTGACATGCCTCTCTCTCTCTCTCTCTCTCTCTCTCTCTCTCTCTCTCTGTGGCCCTTTGTCCCTCCATCCCCTCTCTCCTCCACCACTCTCCCACCCTCTCTCTCTCTGTCTCTCTCTCTCTCTGTGGCCCTTTGTCCCTCCATCCCCTCTCTCCTCCACCACTCTCCCACCCTTTCTCTATCTCTTCGTTGTTAGTCACGGTCTCACTCTCCCTGCCCCTCTTTCTCTTTCTATTCCCCTGCTATGTCTCCCTCTGCATCCCCCCCTTCCTCTCACTCTCTCTCTAACCCACTATCTTTGTTTAGGTTACTAGGATGTTTTCAGATTTCAATAGCTTTTCTAATACGTCGTTTAAAGAGGTGATTTTCTTTGGTGAAGATTTTGGTGTCTTCTAGGCGAACATGGTGTTTTGTTATAAGGGAGTGTTATGCTAAGGCAGAGGTTCGAATGCGTTTATTCTTAATGTCAGCTCCATTCTCTTTTATCCTAATTTGGAAGGAGCGACCAGTTTCACCGATGTAGCATTTTCCGCATGAGCACTCTATTTTGTAGATTCATTTGCTTTTGTGAGGGTCAAGTTTGTCTTTGACGGATCTCATATTATGTTTGATGGTTTCAAGTGGCTTGAAGGAGGTCTTAATCTCTTTTTTGTTGAGGACTCTTGCAATCCTATCGGTCACTCCTTGGATGTAAGGAAGGTAGGCATCTCTATTAGGGTTCTGGGTTTTTGGGACGTTGGGATTATCGCGGGTTTTTTCTAGGGCTCTGTTTATTGCATTCTTAATGTCTTTTTGTTTATAACCTATGTTATTAATAGTCTTGGTAAGGTGATCTGTTTCTTTATCTAGGCGTGCTTCATTAGAGATTCTTATGGCTCTCGTGGATAAAGTTTTTAGTACACCTAGTTTATGGTTGGGGTGGTGATGGGAATTTGCGTGGAGATAGTTCTCTGTATGGGTCTTTTTTCTAAAAATCGCATGTCCTAGATCCCCATTACTTTTCCTGTTGATAAGAACATTAAGAATGAACACATTTGCACCTCTGCCTTAGTAGAACACTCCCTTATAACAAAACACCATGTTCGCCTAGAAGACACCAAAATCCTCGCCAAAGAAAATCATCTCTTTAAACGATGTGAAATGTGTCACCTGCCTCGAGAAACGTGTCACATATTTAGGTGGTTTTTCGGCACATGGTTTTTGCCGATGGTTTTCTATTTTCGATTAAGGAATTAGGGTTTTGGACTAATCTATGTCATTGGGTTAGGGTTTTGGATGCCGCTGGCTAATATATGTATATTGTATTGTAAAAAATGTATCACAATGAATGAATATAGAATATGCTGGTTTTCCGAGTTTTGGTTTCCATGGAAAAAATCTCTGTGTAATGTTTGTATTTTCCATTGTATATTTTTTGTTCTTTTTCTGAATATTTGTTTGCAATAGATATTATACAAGGTTGGAATTTACATTTGGTATCAGAGCTTTATTGGCTTTAGGGTACGCCTTTGTGGTCAAGGGTTTGGCTCAGGACTGTGATAAGCCTTGTTACAGTGGGAGATCTGTGATATTGATTTTTCAAATGAAAAGAAATGGAAAGCAATTCGAAGATGGAGATCGAGAAGTTTAATGGGAAAAGTTTTGAGCTGTGGAAGCTCAAGATGGAAGATCTATTGGTGGACAAAGATCAGTGGATCGCGGTAGATCTAGGTACTGCACCTACAGGAACTTCAGCAGATGACTGGAAAAAGTTGGATCGGAAGGCAAAGAGAACAATCCGACTGTGTCTCTCCGATTCAGTATTACTGAATGTATCAGAGGAAGCTACAGCCAAGCATTTATGGGAAAAGTTGGGTAAGTTGTATCAGTCTAAGTCCCTAGTGAATAAACTATTCCTGAGAAAGAAGTTGTATAACCTGAGGATGAGAGATGGAGACTCGGTTGCAGAGCATTTGAACACCTTCAATACTGTGGTAAGTCAGTTAGTATCTATTGAGATTAAAATTTCAGATGAAGATAAATATATTAGTTTACTGTGCTCTTTACCAGACTCGTGGGATAGTCTGGTTGTGGCCATAGGTAGTAATACAACTTCTTTGAAGTTTGAAGAAGTGGTCTCATCCTTGTTGTCAGAGGATATGAGACAAAAGAATATGGAAGGATAGAGCACCAACACATTATTTGCAAGAGGACGTTCCCAGGAAAGGAATAGAACTAATTTCTCAAGTGGGAGATCTAATTCTAAGGGTAGATCTAAATCTCCCAGTGTAGCACCACTTTTCGGTGCTAAGGCTTAATCGCTCTGATACCATATTGTAACACCCCTTTCGCACTGTGTAGGTGCTACCACCAGGATTAACAACATTCTCACTCTCGCCTACTAACATGCATTTAAAACAAGTTAAAAACATTAAAACACAGAGTAATCATACGATTTATTGCCGTAATCAACAATCAATACTATTTAACATCAATTCATATACACAGCGGAATACATGTTAGTTATAATATCATACAGAGATGCAAAATCATGAATTAACATCCTCTGCTACTTATCTTTTAACAGTGGTAGATTCCACCAACCAAGTGCAGGCCTTCCACGAACCTCCCAACCTTAGACCGCACTGCTCATCAAGCTCAGTAGTGGGTCACCCCCGAGCTGGGACTAAGCTCCACCCCGAGACAAGGAATCCTAGGCTAGGCTGAGGTTACAGGGAAAACAACACATAGCCACAAGGAAGGAATTCTCTCCCAGGAACCACTCATGCTCATTGCCCACAGGCCCTCATTCCCCACATGCCTGTTCCACCCCAGGAGTATACACTTTCTCTGTCACCTAGACAGTCCTTTGGCTGCTAACCTCCATTGCCTTGGGTTACAACAAAAGACCAGACTGGAAGTCTCCGGGCTCTGTGGCAGCTACAAGATTCCTTCTAGGAGTTCTCTCCTTCCTTTGCGCACTCTCTCACCTAGAGAGAGTCGCTCACAGGTCAAACCACCTATTCTTCCAACCTCAATCACCTCTCTCACCGGGAGAGAGTGTTGCACAACTGGCCAACAAGCCACACGTAGTCCAACACTACGTGGCCACAACAACCCACGGGGGAAAACATACACCGGCTTTCCAAAAGGTTCAACAATGGCACATGGTCTCACAGATATGGCTTTGGAAAAGACTCTATGCATAGGCTCGATGCTCAGATAGAGGATGCTTCAAATTTTCATAAATTAACACCAATTATTCTGAATCAACACACAAACCTTTCCTGTTAAGAGGGTGTATGGGGTATTCTTGCAGAGGTCGGATCGGTCGTACCATTCAGAAGATTGGATCGAATGGAGGAGAACCCCTCTCACGGCCCACCCTGGCTGTTTTATTTTCATGCACCAGGGTTGACACTTGTTGCCCTGGGGACTGCATGCATTCCACCAACACGCATCACCTTCCTCATGGTCAGGAACTTAGGATAAAACATGAAATGTTCATGCCTTTTTGGAATAATATTAAAATATTATTCCCAAGGCTGAAGCCCCCTAAGCTTAACACTTAGCCCCTTTTTCACCTTCCAACCCCTAATCCCTTGCCCTCTCTGTGGAAGCTCAGTCCCCCTTCACTCATTCATCGTGGTCGGTCTACACCTGGCGGTGTTTACAAATTTATTAAATGTTCTGCATGATTACATATACAGCAGCAGGCTCCTGGACTTCAACACTTAGGCTCCCTGGCCTAACAAACACATAAGTCACCAAATTATAAAAAACTTGGCTCACTAGCCTATAAAATACAATTACAATTCCTTTCAGAACATGATTTACAACAAGGCTCAGCCTTGGGGACACTACAATCCCCCTCGCCTTATTTCTGCATTGTCCTCAGTGCAACTTACACTGTCTCTGTAAGCTTTTCAAAATTTTCAAAAAGATGTGGGTACTCTACCCACATAGCATCTGCATGCTCCCATATCACGTCCTCAGGTCCATACCAGGTCCACTGGACCTTTACAAGCTCTATAGCTCAATTCCAGAGCTGTTTGCTTTTCCTATCCAATATGCGCACATGATGCACTTGCAGGACACCTTCTGGTTCCACCTGAATCACATTCCAATCGATAACATGATTAGCATCAGGTACATATTTCTTAAGCAGTGAAACATGAAACACATTATGTAC
>ML780990.1:670261-687562 GCA_009831015.1 Picea engelmannii | reverse complement strand
AAGATATTCCATCTTGAGCTTCCACAACTCAAAGCTTTTCCCATTAAACTTCTCGATCTCCATCTTCGAATTTCTTGCCATTTCTTTTCACCTGAAAAACAATACCGCAGATCTCCCACTGTAACAAGGCTTATCACAGTCCCAAGCCAAACCCTTGACGACAAAGGCATCCCCCTGAAGCCAATAAACTCTGATACCAAATGTGAATTCTAACCTTGTACAATATCTACTGCAAACTGATATTCAGAAAAGAACAGAAAAGATACAATGGCAAATACAAACATTACACAGAGATTTTTCACCTAGAAACCCAAACCGGGAAAACCAGCATATATTATATTCATACATTGTGTTACATTGTTTACAATACAATATACATATAGGAGCCAGCGGCATCCAAAACCCTAACCCAATGACCTATATTAGTCCAAAACCCTAATTCCTTAACCGGAAATAGAAAACCATCGACAAAAAACTATGTGCCGAAAAACCACCTAATATCATGTGGTCCCGGAAATCTGTCATCCCGGTGGAAATATGTCATCCTGAAAAAAAAAATTCGGGGGCGCTGCACCCCCCGAGGAGGGGACGCCCTCTAACCCCCCTGCGCGCTCGGTGTAGACGCTCAGACACTACTACTCATGCAAAGAATATAACACATACCCAACAACGATTGCTGCCAGCTCTAAATCGTGAGTGGCATAATTCCTCTCATGCTCCTTCAACTTTCAGGACTCATAACAAACTACAAATCCCTCTTGGTTGAGAACTCCTCCCAGTCCCTCCTTACACATATCTGTGCACACCACGTAATCCTTATTTGGATCTGCAATCTTCAGGATTGGAGCATTGGTTAGCAGCTGCTTCAATCGCGGGAAACTGCTCTCACATTCTTTAGTCCATCGAAACTTCTTCTCCTTCCTTTGCAAGGAAGTGATAGAATGAGCTATCTTTGAGAATCTGGCTATAAACCTTCTGTAGTAGCTTGCCAAACCCATAAAATATCTAACCTCTGCCACATTCCTTGGTGATGACCATTCTCGAATGGCCTCAACCTTTTCAGGATCCACAACGATCCCTTCTTTTGATATAATGTGCCCCAAGTAATGAATCTGCCTTTGATAAAATGAGCACTTGCTCATTTTTGCATATAGTTGGTGTTCTCTCAACACCTGCAGTACCATTCTTAGGTGTTGCTCATGTTCTTCCTCTATCTTGGAATACACCAAGATGTCGTCTAGGAAGACTATGACAAACTTGTCCAAATAATCTTTGAACACTCCATTCATTAAGCACATGAAAATTGTAGTTGCGTTGGACAGTCCAAACGGCACCACTGTGAACTCATAATGACCGTACCTTATTCTAAAGGCGGTCTTGTCAATGTCCTTATCATTTATTCTCACTTGGTGATATCCAGATCTGAGGTCTATTTTTGAAAATATTTTCGCATCCCTCAACTGATCAAAAAGATCATCAATCCTTGGCAGAGGATACTTGTTCTTGACAGTGACCTTATTCAACTGCCGAAAATCAATGCACAGCCTTAGCGTCCCATCTTTCTTCTTCACGAATAGGACCAAGGCTCCCTATGGTGACATGCTGGGGCGAATGTATCATTTCTTTAGTAGCTCTTCGAGCTGCGATTGCAACTCCTTAAGCTCTGGTGTACTCATTCTATATGGGGATTTTGAAACTGGAGCTGCTCCTGGCATCATATTTATAGAAAAATCAATGTCCCTCTTCGGAGGTAGTCCAGATACCTCCTAAAATACGTCCTTGAACTCTGTGAGTACCTCATGGTATTCCAGGTTCGAGACTGCATCACTGAGTGCTTATTCCACCCGAGCTGCAAATAACTGATAGCCTCTCCTGTAACACTTCTTCAGCTGCATGGCTGAGATTTCTCTAACAGCCATGACTCTGGGAATTCCTTGGACTGTTACCTGATTTCCCTCTTCATCCAAGCATGTAAACCTCTTGTTATGACAATCTAGAAGGGCATGGTGCTGGTCCAACCAGTCCATCCCAATTAAGCAGTCGTACGAGCCTAAAGGAAAAATATTCAATTCAGCCTTAGTGCTCATTCCTTTCATGTCTACTGAACATGACTTAACCAATTCAGTGACCTTCCTTTTGGTTCCTGTGGCCAACTTCACTAGATAAGACTTTTCATGTTTTCTTCTCGTTAGATGCAAACTGTACACCACTCTAGGATATATATAACTATGGCTAGCCCCTGAATCTATTAAAATAACAAGTGGTCAGTTGTTGATCGTACCTTCCACTTAAATCATGTGCGATTGAAATTCTGCTTGTTTATTGTCCAGGGCTGCGTATATCCTCGGCATCCTAGTGCCCATATCCTCCACTGTTTCAGCCTGCTGAATAGTATGGACAGTTCTCGCTTTATCTTTTCTGTGGGGGCAGTCTCTGTACCTATGGTTCCCTTTACAGCCCCAACACTCCATAGGTGGAATCCTTGGCATCTGCTCACTCCCTTCAACTTTCCTGGGCTCTCTAAAGGATGGCTGTCCCCAAGGACTGTTCTTGAAAAAGGGAGGCCTATTTCCCTTCTGCCTCTGTTCCTTGTTAAACCTCTTCTGGTCATCCCAAGCCTTTTGAAAGGTAGGATTTTCTCTTTGCTGTTCATACAAGAATTTCACCCTTCTTATGGTTTCTTCCATAGTCTTAGGATTTTCATACTGAATCTTGTCACCCATGGAAGGTGGCAGTCCACTCAGATACCTCTTAATTTTGACAGCCTCGTCCTTGATGAATGGAACATACTTTAGTAGTTCTAGAAAACTCCGTTCATACTCATCAATGGTCATGCTGCCCAACTTGAGTTCAAAGAACTCCTTCATCTTTCTGTCATAGTATCTTTTGGTCAGGTATTTCTTCTCAAAATACCTATTAAACTCCTTCCACGTGACCTCTTTCTCTCTGATGTGTTGCACCTGCACCAACTGATCCCACCACATGGATGCTTTTCCTTTCAATTGGTACATTGCAATTCTTCCTTCTGCATGGGCAGAATAATTCTGCAATTGGAAGTATTTCTTCATGCCCAGCAACCATGTTTCAGAATCTTCTTCCTTCTTATGTTCACCATCGAACGTAGGCAGTTTAATCTTGTTGATTTCCCCTTTCAATTCTTCTCTTCCAAATTTCTGGTGTTTTCTAGTAGGAGACGAGCTTGAACTGCTGCGTGTCCCCCTACTAGAATGTCTTTGGGAGCGACCAAGATGTCTGCTACCACTCCTCGACCTCCTTCTCCTCTCAGGAGTCCTGTCGCTTCTTGATCTCCTTCTTCTCTCAGGAGTCCTGATGCTTCTTGATTTCCTTCTTCTCTCAGGAGTCCTGACGCATCTTGATCTCCTTCTTCTCTCAGGGGTTCTGTGACCCTCCCTCTTACTTGAGTCTCTTCCCTTATCAAGTTTCCTCTCTATTCTTTCCAAGCTCTTCAACAATTTTAAGTTGAATTCACCCTTCCGATCCCCAACTTTCATGAGCTTTCGACTATCATCTCTGTGAGCCTGGGAATCTCTTTGCAATCCTTCAATGATTTTCATTATGTGTACTTTCTTATCCTTCTCTTTTCTGTGCCCACTGGAGTTCAATCCTTGCACTCCCACGTTGACATCCTTTCCTTCCCGTTCATCTTCTGTTTCAGAGGAAATCTACACCTCTTACCATTCCATACTCGGTTGTCCTGACACTTGTTGAACTCTGCACACACAATGTGCAATTCAATCCGAAGTTTTTCAGGCTAATAATCCCTCAGGGAAATAATCTACAACATTCATAAGCCCATACGAACAAATACACAATCATTTCGATTCAATAAGTTTTCTGAGCTTCTTGTTTGGCTCTGCTAAATTCGGGATTTTCAGGACTTCGGGTTTTCGGTACCCAAAACTTCGAGATTTAGGGATTTTCGGGAGTTCGGGTTTTCGGTACCCAGAACTTCAGGATTTCGGGATTTTCAGGACTTCGAGTTTTCGGTACCCGAAACTTCAGGATTTTGGGATTTTGGGTTTTCGGTACCCGAAAGTTCACTTATGTAGTGACTCCCAACCTTCTATCATTACAGTCCCCAAAATCCAAATTTCCAGTTCACTTTCCTCTCCAGGTCTACAACAAAGTTGTTACCCTCAATCATAGTGGCGCGTGGCACGTTCTGGAGAATCCACGTCACCTTCGGTGACGTCATCGGGGTCCCACACTCTCGTATATCTTCTCGACTCACTGGCACGTGGTACACGTTCACGCACCCACGTCCTTTCCGAACAAGAATCCAACAGTCAATTTCTCCTCTACGATCTGAGTGTACAATGTTTCAGGATTTTGGGGTTTCGGGTTTCAGGACTTCGAGACTTCGGGGTTTCGGTACTTGAGACTTCTCGTTCACTCTCCTTTCCAACCCCCGACTTCTAAAATTCTAATCTTGCAAAATCCGAAAGGTTTCATGACTAAATCGAGCATGACTCTGCCAGATCTAACGGTCGAGCCTTCCTCCCAGATCTACCGCATAGATCTCCATGGTTTTCGGGTTTTCGGGAATTCACGTATCATGATTCCCAGGTTCCTGTGCATCTCATAATGTGTTTTTAAAACCTGTGCATGTTTTCCCGATCCAAAGGTCACGAAGGTTCGCCATTTCCCTCCCGAACAGATCCTAAGGCTCCTCCAGCACTGCTGGTGTGGAGTCCTCTCTCTTCCTGTGACCTTATACCACACTGGCTGCAGTTTCATAACACCACTACACCTCCTGAGCTTATAAACATGTCAAGTACCTCCTTGACACTCCGGAGCATGCCGGGGTCTGAAATTGGTCCCCAAGCGTAATTTCTCCTCACACCCTCGGTCCAAATACCACTCCACTGGCCCATCTAGGCTCAGTGTCAAAATCTGGGCTCTGATACCATACTGTAGCACCACTTTTCATTGCTAAGGCTTAATTGCTCTGATACCATACTGTAACACCCCTTTCATATTGTTTAGGTGCTACCATGCAGAATAGCAACATTCTCACTCTCGCCTAATAACATGCAATTAAAATAAGTTAAACACATTCAAACACAGAGTAATCATACGATTTACTGTCATAATCAATAATCAATACTATTTAACATCAATTCATATACACAGCGGAATACATGTTAGTTATAATATCATACAGAGATGCAAAATCATGAATTAACATCCTCTGATACTTATCTTTTAACAGTGGTAGATTCCACCAACCAAGTGCAGGCCTTCCACGAACCTCCCAGCCTTAGACCACACTACTCATCAAGCTCAGCAGTGGGTCACGCCTGAGCTGGGACTAAGCTCCACCCCGAGACAAGGAATCCTAGGCTAGGCTGAGGTTATAGGGAAAACAAAACATAGCCACAAGGAAGGAATTCTCTCCCAGGAACCACTCATGCTCACTACCCACAGACCCTCATTCCCCACATGCCTGTTCCACCTGAGGAGTATACACCTTCTCTGTCACCTGGACAATCCTTCGGCTGCTGACCTCCCTTGCCTTGGGTTATAGCAACAGACTGGACCGGAAGTCTCCGAGCTCTATGGTAGCTACAGGGTTCCTTCTAGAAGTTCTCTCCTTCCTCTGTGCACTCTCTCACCTGGAGAGAGTCGCTCACAGGTCAAACCACCTGTTCTTCCAACCTCAATCACCTCTCTCACCGGGAGAGAGTGTTGCACAACTGGCCAACAAGCCACACGTAGTCTAGCACTACGTGGCCACAACAACCGACGGGGGAAAAAAGACACGGGCTTTCCAACAGGTTCAACAATGGAGGATGGTCTCATAGATATGGCTTTGGACAAGACTCTACACATAGGCTCGATGCTCAGACAGAGGATGCTTCAGCTTTTCATAAATTAACACTAGTTATTCTGAATCAACACACAAACCTTTCCTGTTCAGAGGGCATACGGGGTATTCTTGCAGACGTCGGATCGGTCATACCGTTCAGAAGATCAGAACAAATGGAGGAGAACCCCTCTCATGGCCCACCCTGGCCGTTTTATTCGCATGCACCAGGGTTGACACTTGTCGCCTTGGGGACTGCATGCGTTCCACCAACACGCATCACCTTCCTCATGGTCAGGAACTTAGGATAAAACATGAAATGCTCATGCCTTTTTGGAATAATATTAAAATATTATTCCCAAGGCTGAAGCCCCCTAGGCTTAACACTTAGCCCCTTTTCCAGCTTCCAGCCCCTAATCCCTTGCCCTCTCTATGGAAGCTCAACCCTCCTTCACTCATTCATCATGGTTGGTCTACACCTGGCTATGTTTACAAATTTATTAAATGTTCTGCATGATTACATATACAACAACATGCTCCTGGCCTTCAACACTTAGGCTCCCTGGCCTAACAAACACATAAGCCACCATCTTATAAAAAAACTTGGCTCACCAGCCTATAAAATATAATTACAATTCCTTTCAGAACATGATTTACAACAGGGCTTGGCCTTGGGGACACTACACCCAAAAAGTTTGTAAGGGTATGTTTGAGATGTGGAAAAGAAGGGCACTACAAGAAGCAGTGTAGATCCAAGGTTGAGAAAAAGAAGGGGTCTGAAGAATCTCATTCTACAGAAGAAAATACCTCCAAGGAAGAAGGAGGGGATGTGTACTTGGCCTCTTCAAGCACACATGCAGATCATGAGGCATGGTTCGTTGACTCTGGTGCATCCTTTCATATGACTCCCCACAGGGAGTGGTTTTGTGAGTATGAAAGGTATAATGGACGTAATGTTTTCTTAGGTAATGATTCGACAACCAGAATCATAGGAAGAGGATGAGTCAAGTTGAAGCTCATAGATGGAAGGATTAGAACACTGCCTGGTGTTCTGCACATCCCAGGTTTGGCTAGAAATTTGATTTATGTAAGAAAAATGGACGATGCAGGGGTAAAACAATATTTGAAAAGGAAATCTGCAGGATGGTTCGAGGAGAAATGGTGTTACTGAAGGGAGTTCAGTTTGGAACTCTGTATAATCTGCGAGGAAGCACTATTAGTGATGGGTGTACCAGTTCCCTTGTTCCTGATATTGGAGTTGAAGAAGAAAGAACTCCTACAGTCTCTGGAGAAAAGGTTATGATGTGGCATCAAAGACTAAGGCATATCAGAGAGAAGGGTCTTCGACTACTACATGGTAAAGGTATGGTTGAAGGTATGTCTAACTTCTCTCTGGATTTTGATTTCTGTAAACATTGTCTATATGGGAAGCATAATCGGGTAAGATTCCCCTCAGGTGCAATGAGGGAAGAATGAATTTTACAGCTAGTTCACAGTGATGTTTTTGGACCTGTGTCGATCCCATCATTGGGAAAATCTGTGTACTATGTCTCATTTATAGATGACTTCTCGAGGAAGACATGGATATATTTCCTCAGGAAGAAATCTGAGGTCTTTGAAAGGTTTAAAGAGTTTAAGGCTCTTGTTGAGAATCAAATAGAGAAAATAATTAAGGTGTTGAGGATAGATAATGGCGGAGAGTTCTGCGGAAATGAATTTGAATAATTCTGTAAGAAGTGCGGTATAGCAAGGCAGAAGACTACTCCATATGCACCTCAATAGAATGGAGTTGCAGAAAGGATGAACAGGAGGTTGATGGAAAAAGCAAGGTGCATGCTCAATGGTGTCGGGTTAGGGAAAGAATTCTGGGTAGAGGCAGTGGGTACTGCATGTTACCTGGTCAACATATCACTCTCATCATTGTTGGATGACAAGACTCCACAAGAGGTATGGATTGGTAAGGAACCTTCTCTCACACATCTCAAGGTATTTGGTTGCGATGCATATGTTCATGTTCCAAAGGAAAACATGAGTAAGATGGATAAGAAGGATGAAAAGTGTATCTTTATTGGATATAAAGATGGTCTCAAAGGTTATAAGCTTTGGAACCTAGAAACTAAGAATATAGTGTATGGCTGAGATTTGGTATTTAGAGAAATGAAGGATGTTGTTAAACAGGAAGTCCTACCAAGTAAGGAAGAACCAGAGAAGATAGAGTTTGATTTAAAGGATGATGAATCAGATTCTACAAAAGAACATGAATCAGAAGAAGAAGATCCTCATACTCCAGTATTGAGGAGATCTGATCCAGGTGGATATCGATGGCCACCCACCTTTTTCGATTGGCTCAAAATAGTTTTCTGGCAATTTTGGCAATTTACTATTTTTAGCAGTTTTTAACTTCTAGGGCCATTTTGAGGGCCCAAATGAAGGTTTTTCGATATCGAGGTTCTTGATGATATCCGAAGGAATAATTGAGCCCCCAAAATGAATCTCCTCGACAATACCTTTCCAACGAGCTATCACACACCTAAAACGGAGATCGTATGTAAAAGTTACGACCCCACGAAGTTGATGTACTCACTTACCCAAACGGGGCCCACATGACTTTTGGCGCTTCATCTCCTAGGGTTAGGTTTTTGGATGTCTAGGAATTTTGGCATTCCTTTTTATTGTAAAAAGGCCTTCATACCCTCATTGTAATGATCTTCTTGCGAATGCGAGTAGCCATCACATCTCTTCTCAGAGATAAGATGCCACCATTCTAGCGAGTCTTTCACTCTATATTTTCACAGTCTCTGTACATTTCTTTCATTAATAGAAATCGTGTATTATTGTATATCTATGTTTATGGTTGCATCTCTGATACATTTATGTTATATTATTGAATATCTACGATATCTCTGTTCATTTCTTTATTATATCTCCGCTCGCATTTCATGCCGAAAATAATCCGGATCAAGATCGATTCGATAAAGAAGGCTACTGAAAAGGTATAGTACATCTGATTTCCATTCAAATTTTGCTTGGTCTATTACTGATGATGATCCTGTTAGGGAGGCAGTGGATTCATAGGATGGAAATCTCTAGAAAAGGGCCATGGACGAAGAAATGGCATCTTTGGATAAGAATGAGGCTTGGGATCTAATGGAGTTGCCAACTGGAAGAAATCCCATTGGTAGTAAATGGGTATTTAAAAAGAAGCTGAATGCAGAAGGAAAAGTGGAGAAATACAAAGCTCGGTTAGTAGCAAAGGGTTATTCCCGGGTTGAGGGAATTGATTTTCGTGAGATTTTTTCTCATGTTACCAAGTTAACCTCTATAAGATTTCTGTTATCTGTTGCTGTTGCATTTGATTTTGAAGTAGAATAGATGGATGTGAAGACAACATTCCTGCATGGGGATTTGGAAGAAGAAATCTATATGAAGCAACCATAAGGTTATGCTGTGAAGGGAAAGGAGGAGATGGTATGCAAGCTAAAAAAGTCTCTGTATGGTTTAAAACAATCACCAAGGATGTGGTATAAAAAATTTGATACTTATATGCTAGGACTTGGCTTCACAAGAAGAAAAGAGGATCACTGCGTGTATTTTAAATTAATTGGTGATCATTTGATTTATTTGTTCTTGTATGTGGATGACATGTTGTTGATAGGAAACAACAAGGAGATTATCCAAGATTTGAAAACTCAGTTGTCCTCTAAACTTGACATGAAGGATATCGGTGCTTCAAATTTCATTTTGGGCATGGAAATTAAAAGAGATCGGAAAAAGAGGAAACTCTGGTTAAATCAGAGAAAATATGTCGAGACAATATTGCAGAGGTTTAATATGCAGGAATGTAAACCGGTCAAGGTTCCTATTCCTGTTGGTGTAAAGTTATATGCGAATCAATGTCCCAAGACACATGAAGAAGATGAGGACATGTCTCATGTTCCATATGCGAGTGCAGTTGGTAGTTTGATGTATGCAATGGTTTGTACTAGACCGAACATTTCACATGCAGTGGGAGTTTTTAGCAGGTATATGTCAAAACCAGGAAAGGAGCATTGGACAACAGTAAAAAGGGTTTTCATGTATTTGTATGGCACTGCTAGCTATGGATTATGCTACGAAGGAAGACCAAAATTGGATAGAGTGGTGGATATACATGGCTTTGTGGATGCAGATTGGGCTGGAGATCTGGATCGTAGGAGATCTACAAGTGGGTATGTGTTTAACTTGTTTGGAGGAGCAATAAGTTGGATGAGAAAAAGACAGGTTGTAGTGGCACTTTCAACTATAGAAGCTGAATACATAGCAGCCACTCATGCAAGTAAGGAAGCAGTATGGTCACAAAGATTGTGTTCGGGTATTGGGTTGGTACAACAAGTTGTAAGGATAGAGTGTGACAGTTAGAGTGCAATTTTTCTAGTGAAGAACCTGGATTATCATTCAAAGACAAAACATATTGATGTTCAATATCACTTTGTGACAGACATGATTGAAGAAAAGAAAGTATCACTAATGAAGGTGGACACTTTGAAGAATGTTGCAGACTCATTAACAAAATCTGTAAGCACTGAGAAGTTCTCTTGGTGTAGAGGATCCATGGCAATTGCTGCCCTGGATTGTTGACTATGTAACCCTATAACCCCCTGTATGCAAATAAAACAACAAGTGGGAGAATGTTGGGTATGTGTTATATTCTTTTCTTTTCTGCCTCGGGAAACGTTTCACGTATTTAGGTGGTTTTTCGGCACATGGTTTTTGCCAATGGTTTTCTATTTTTGGTTAAGGAATTAGGGTTTTGGACTAATCTAGGTCATTGGGTTAGGGTTTTGGATGCCGCTGGATCCTATATGTATATTGTATTGTAAAGAATGTATCACAATGAATGGATATAAAATATGTTGGTTTTCCCGGTTTGGGTTTCCAGGGGAAAAATTTCTTTGTAATGTTTGTGTTTGCCATTGTATCTTTTCTGTTCTTTTTCTAAATATCTGTTTGCAGTAGATATTGTATAAGGTTAGAATTTACAGTATTAGAGAAGCTATTGAAATCCGAAAACATCCTAGTAACCTAAACAAAGATAGTGGGCTAGAATTAAGCGAAAACTAGTTCCCTTTGATTCATAAAAATAAGAATAATCATTGATTGTCCAACTTTATAGCACTATTATTTAAACAATCTAATACTAAAAAATTAATTTATTAAACCTAGTTTTATTAATAACCCTACCTAATTAATAGTCACACCCTCACTTGAAAGAAAATAAAAAACACTTATTAAAATAAACAATCTTAATAAAACTATTAAAGGGCTTATGAACATAATTACTCATAATTAAAACAATAAAAATTAAAATTAGCATAGTTTAGAATAGCTTAGTAATTGAACCCTAATAGACCTCAGTAACATCTTATATCAAATATTTCTTTAATTAACATAAAACCTAGAACTTATGAACATAATTAATTAAAATTAAAATTAAAAAACAATGAATTAATAAATATTAGAATAAGCATTAAACCTAATAACAAAAATGGAAAACCCTAAAAAACTTAATCAAGAATAATTTTAAATATTTTTTTTTTTACTAAAAAACCTAGCCGACACCTAGGTTTCCCTTCACCTTTAAGTATTTAATACCAACTCTTCTCATCATTTAAACCCAGGCTTCCTGTCCTGAAGATGGATCCTGATTTGGATCTGAAACGTCGACAATCTATTGAAAAAACTATGGCTAATCCGAACACTTCTGAAAATCCCAACCACAGAAATCTCATTAAAGAGTTTTTTAACTTTTGAAAAGATGTCGAGATCAAGAGGGAGCTCACCATTCCCTACAATCCTCAACAAAATGGTGTAGCAAAAAGAAAGAATAGAACTATAATGGAAGCAGTGAAGACCATGATCCATGATCGAGATCTTCCAATGCACTTATGGACAGAAGTAGCAACAACAACAGTGTATGCACATAACATATTATCCCATAGAGCACTTGGGTTCAAGACCCCTGAAGAGATGTTCTCTAGAAAGAAGCCAGAAGTAAGCCATCTCAAAATATTTGGTTGTCTCGTATTTGTACATGTTCCAAAAGAGAAGAGAACCAAGTTGGACCCTTCAAGAAAGAAGGGAATATTTGTTGGATACTATGAGGTCTCCAAGGCCTTCAGAATATACATACCAGGTTGCCATCATATTGAGATCAACAGGAATGTAACCTTTGATGAAGATGCAACACTTACAAACTCAAGAAGATTCTAGCTTGAAGAAGTATATGAACAAGAACTTGTGTCTCCAAGAGTTGTAGAACCAGTAAGGGAAGTCATAACTTCCCCTAATGAGGAGATTCTAGAAGATCATGACATAATAGAATCTCAAGAACCTCCCCAGATGACGATCTCCCACAAGAGAAATCCAACCTGGGCAAGGGAACTTATTCAATATGGAGAGAAGTATTGTGCCCCCAAAGGAAGCATGAGACAAGTCAAGAAACCCAAGCCATTCTCCAGTTTTATGGCTTTGATGTGTGATCTCTTAGAGAAGGAGCCTACTTGCTTTGAAGAAGCTATTTAGAAGAAAGAATGGGAAGATGCCATGACAAAAGAATACAAATCCATTATAAAGAATGATGTATGGGAAATAGTTCCCAGACCAAAGAGCAAGGATGTGGTATCTTCCAAATGGCTATACAAGATAAAACATCATGCTGGTGGAAGTATTGAGAAATATAAATCAAGGTTTGTTGCTCGTGGCTTTTCTCAAAAGGAAGGCATTGACTATGAAGAGACGTTTGCTCCTATAGCCAAATACACTTCAATCAGAACCATCATAGCCCTTGCAACTAAGAGGAAATAGAAGTTACACCAGATGGACATGAAAACAACTTTCTTAAATGGTGCCATAGAAGAGGAAGTGTATATAGAACAACCTCAAGGGTTTGAAGTTGAAAAAAAAAGGCTCATGTATGCAGATTGAAGAAGGATCTGTACGGATTGAAACAAGCTCCTAGAGCTTGGTATGGAAGAATTGTTTGTTTCCTGATGAGATTGGGCTTTACCAAGAGTAAATTTGACTCTAACATTTAATTCAAGGTTATGAATGATGAGCCTATTATATTGTTGTTATATGTATATGACTTATTTCTAACTAGAGAAGAAAAGCTACCACTGATTGTAAGAAGAAGCTCATTGTAGAATTTCAGATGAAGTACCTTGGCCTAATGCACTATTTATTAGGTCTTGAGGTCTGGCAGAAGCCCAGAGAAGATCTTCCTCAACCAAGGGAAGTATGCAGTTGAAATACTGAAGAGGTTTGATATGTTGGAGTGCAAATCCATGAATACACCCATGGAAACAAAGTTGAAGCTCCTAGTTGACACTTCGTCAGAATTGATTGATGCTACATTGTAGAGACAAATCATTGGGTTGTTGATGTATCTGACGAACACCGAGCCAGATATATGTTTTATTGTGAACACCTTGATTCAATTGCTGGTAGATCCTAGACGTGTTCACCTGGTTTCTGCAAAACATGTGATGAGGTACCTTAAGGGTACATTAGATTTTGGTAATGGAGATTGTTAGTCCTCTGTAATTTTCCCAAGGTTGTGGAGGAAGTCACAGAGGTAACATCAAAACCACTTCGAGTCTTGGATATATCCCTCCAAGACTCAGAGAGGGATCTCTCTATCTGATATAACATTGTTTGTGTATGGATATTAGGCTAGCTATGCAGAATAGGAATTGTTTTTGATAAAAATGGCTGAAATATGCTTACGCTTCCATTGGGCTATGGGATCTGTGACAAGTTGGAAATAAAATGTAGATCTATAAGGTATTTCCATAGGGCGATTTAATGCAAATGTTGGATCCTTTTAAAGTAAAGTGGTGTACAACAGAAGCAAAGTAGATGATCAAACACAATAACAAAGCATTTAAGAATTTCATCATTGTAATGTCAGAAGAAAACATTAAGATTTTTAAAAGCTCGACACAGAGTATCAAAGATAAATTATGCGTTAAATATATTTTAAAAATCATAAAGAGAGTAACATAATGATAACTGAGCAGAATCACATTCAACGAAGAAAGAAACTTCACCAACGTCAACACGCAGGAATCCTGTGAAAAAGTCCCTTTATTTTTGGTGGATCGAAAAATATTACAAAGAACAACCTTTTTGGGTGAAAGAATCAACAACCCCCTCCTATTTGACTCATTAAAATATATAAAAAATACTATCCCCAAGCTCAAGAGGTCGAATTCAACCACCTCGGCCAAAAATAACAACAAATCCCCCAAAATTTGGAATTGCAAATTTGGCCGAATCTGCTGAAAATAGGGGTACGCTCAAACATTTTTTTCTCCTAAGAAGTGAAAATTTTTCAAAATATAGAGGAGGTTATTGTAGATGAGCATGTTCTGGACAAAAAACTCCTTTGGTTTCTCCAAATTCGTCTCCAACTCGCCGAAACAGCTCCCGCAAAATCAGGTATGAAACAGGAAAAACCGGAAACTGAAAAAATGAGGCTGGAAGATGGCTTAGACTCTCCCAAATGGTGGCACATGTGAAAAAATTGAGATATTTTTTGTTCTTCAACCCGTTACGGAGAAAAACCTCTCTCAGTTTTTCAAAATTCGTTTTTCTTTCCCCGGAATCCTTCCCGGAAAAAGACTGGTCGAATTGGCAAAATTGGTGGTTTTGAGTTTTGGGGGGAGGGCAGTTTTGGAGAGGTAAGTTGTATATCGTACCCCCCTAAGGTGGTAAGTGGTATTGGGAGGGAGGGTCCGATTTCACCAGGAGGTGACAAGTGTCCCTCCCAATACCACTTATCGGACCTCCCTTGGTATTGATGGGACGTGAGGGGGGGTCCGATATGTACAGGGAGAAGGTAGGTGGGAACTTAGGATAGTTTTAATTTTTGGTTTCTTGTTTTTAATATTTGTTTTTATTATGTTTTATTTAAATGTTTTATATTGTTTTTTAATTTGTTTTGTTTTATTATATTTTTTATTTAAATGTTTTTATTACTTATTTATTAATGTTTTTTATATTGTTCATTATATGTTTTATTTTAATATATATGTTTAATATGTTTTTTATTTATATATTTTTATATTGTTTTATTTTTCATTTTTAATTAATAAAACACTAACCTAATTACTAACAAACTAACTTAATTATTAATTAATTAATTAATTATTAACTAGTCTAACATATTTTAATTAAACTAGCTATACTAATTTTATTACTAACATTATTAATCTATTGTTCTTTTTATCCTAAGTTTGTTTATTCATGGATGAGTGGAGGGCGAGATGTAGCCAATGGGACAAATGGATAAGGGAGTGAGTGGCCTAGAGGTGGATGAAGGATGTAGCAGGGTGATGAAGGGTCGGACGAAAAATGGATAGAGGGGGGAAATGGAATCAATCGAGTCAGATGTCTTCATCACGGGAGCACTACCAAATAAGAAACTCAAGAGTCAAGTTATCTATGATTATAGGACCCCTAACAAAGATCATGACTTAAGACTGAGTGGTTATAGTGATTCATATTAGGCTAGAAGTGTCTCTGACAGAAAGAGCACTTCAGGATATTTTTTTAGTCTAGGGTCAACCATGATCTCATGGAAGAGTAGGAAGCAATCAAGTATTTCTCTTAGCACGACAAAAGCAGAATACATCGCTGCATGTTCTGCCATTTGTGAATCCATATGGCTTCGGAAGTTGTTGACATGTCTATTCAATTTGGAGGTGGAAGCAACCGCGATTCTATGTGATAACTAGAGTTGCATAAGGATGATAGAGAACCTTGTGTTCCATGACAAGTCAAAACACATAGAAATACGATATCAGTACATCCGTGATATGGTGCAGAGAGGAGCCATAAAGCTCCAGTATGTTAGCACAGATGAACAGGTTGTAGATGTGTTTACTAAGCCTCTATCTCGTGTAAATTTTGAGAATTTTTGAGATAAGCTTGGTGCAGTCCGAAAGGACCTCCCTTGAAAGGGGGAGTAGTGGTGATGCCATCCTTGGGCTGAAGATTTCCAGCTTTGTGTTGATGTTGTTGTGATGCCAGCTTCATGCTGAAGATTTCCAGCTTCGTGATGATGTTTTTGTGATGCCAGCCTCGTGATGAATATTTCCATCTTTGTGCTGATGTTGTTGTGATGCCAGCCTCATGCTAAATATTTCCAGCTTCATGCTGAAGATTTCCAGCTTCATGTTGATCTTGTTGTGATGCTAGCTTTGTGCTGAAGATTTACAGCTTCATGCTAATGTTGTTGAGATGCCAACTTCGTGTTGAATATTTCCAGCCTAGTGATGATGTTGATGATGCTCCAACCTTCGTGTTGCGATGTTGTTGTTGTTGATGTTGTATCAGCCTTATGTTGTTATTGATGATGATGATGTATTAGTTTCATACTAATCAATGTTGATGCAGATGATGATGATTCCATTCCAACTCCTTGTTGTGGATGATGACGATGAAGAAAAAATTCCGATGATTTATAGATATTCCAATCAGTGTTCCAGATGTTGTTGATGTTGCTTCCCTCTCTCTCTCTCTCCTGATGATGTTGTAGAATACCCTTCTTGTTAAGGGGGAGTGTTGAAATATTGTAACTACAAAGAGTATTCTATTTATTATTGAGTTATTATTCATTAGATCAATCCCCTTTTGTGGATTGATCATGTCAGTAATTTTAATTGACCAAATTCCCTTTTTTGGATTGGTCAAACCCATAAATATAATATGAAAATTGAGAAGTCTCCCCCCAGGCTAATTAAAGTGGTTTTAATCACTAAGAAGACAAGTCATCCCTACCTAGTGAAGAGACACCTTTTCAGCACCTGCCAGTTTGTATAAATAAAGGAAGCCAACGCCTCATTATCTCACTCACTCATTCTCTCATCCAGTGCGCAAGTTTGGTAGTTGTAGTTGGGAGAAGAAGGAAGAGAGAGGCACATTGCTCAGTGTTGGATATTCTCTAGTGTTTCGGTTTATTGTCTTGGCATTGTATTGGCTATCTATATTAAGAAAGTTTTTGTTGGGTTTTCTCCCCCATGAGGGTTTCCCAGGATAAATGTTTTGTATCTTGTGACTGTGTTTCTCTCAGTGATCCTACCTATGTTATTTTTATCTAGTAGATTAAAAAGAAACCTAATAATAGCTCAAAACTTAACAACTCACTCTCTCTCTCTCTCTCTTCCACTCTTTCTCTCTTTCTCATTCTACCTCCCTCTCTATCTCTATCCATCTCACTCTCAACCTCTCTTTTACTATTCCTGGATCTCTCCCTCCCTCCCCTTCTCTCTCTACCCCCCTTTCTCTCTACCCTATCGCTCAATCTCTCCATCCCACTCTCAAGCTCTCTTTTAATCTTGTTGTATCTTTCCCTCCCTCCCCTTATCTCCCTCCCCCCCCTTCTCTCACTTTAATGTACTCCTTTCTCCCCCTCACTCTGTATCCCCTTCAAT
>ML780990.1:559495-659512 GCA_009831015.1 Picea engelmannii | reverse complement strand
AGGAAGTTTTTGCTGGGTTTTCTTCCCCTAGAGGGTTTCCCAGGATAAATGTTGTGTCTCTTGTGAATGTGTATTTCTCAGTGATCTTGTTCTTATTATGATCTTATCTTATGAAATGAAAAGAACTATAATAATGGCATAAAACATTAACACAAAGTATATTCAATGTCAACCTAAGCATATGATCAAGGAGCTATGCTATAAAAAAAAAGTGGTTTTATGGGAAAGGGACATGCCGTTGTATTATATTAAATGAAAGAAGAAGATGCAACTTGATCGCCTTGATGCCGCAAGATTCCTTTCAGTGACCCTTGGTTCCAACACACACACTTTCTCTACACTTGCATGAAGAAGATCTAATACCTCTTGATAGAACAAATAGAGTCTTCGAGCTTCTGTCCAAGCAGGGTTCTTCACATAATTCTTTCACCAATTCTTCATTCAATCTTGCTTAACCTTTTCCATGAGAAACCTTTCAATATATAGGTGAAGGAGAGATGGTTAAATGGATGTGGATGATCCCACCAAATCTGAGAAGTCAGTAGAATGACAACCATGCGAATGCCAACTCATTTTCTAGAAGATTCCCTTCTAGAACCTTCGGGACTTCTTCTCCTTTCCAAGCTTAAAAACAAGTTTGCACCCTATATATGGAGCAGCCTGCAAACAATTCGCACCCTAAGTGTGGGTGGCCTGCGAGAATGAGGCATTCTCGTACCCTGCAAACTCATCTTAAAAATATGTTTTTGGAAGCAGACAGGAGCCACTTTTCTCAGGAAAAAAGTCCTTGTTGGGAGCCTGAATACATCACTATTGAGACATCACCAGAGTGACCAAAATCATGTGTACCAGAATTCCCCATAGAGTATGAGGCCGGAATCTGTGATAGTCGAAATACTTTGTAAACTACGTGTGTGTGTCAGAAACCAGGAGCGCACCTAATCAGAAACCTGCGAACAACCAAGCATCTACAGAATATAATACCAGTTCTGAGGTAGGCATTCCCATGCTCAGATCACAAATGAATGGAATCACAAATGTAAGTCATGGCCACCAATTATACATCGTGGATCCATGCCATCAAAACGTTACATAGCCACCAAGAATACACTGTGGATCTATGTGAGAAGACTTGAATTAAGATGACATAGCCACATGACATATAAAGTGGATCTATGTGCCGACACAAATTATACATACTCCATCGTAGCCTGGATCAAAAAGATGAGACCCAGGGTCTTCAATCCCGTCACCCAAAAGTATGAATCTAGCCATGTGATTACATGTATCGAAGTCGAACATGGTAGAAACCACTTGATTACCAGTCATTGATGAAACCGTTAACAAGTGCGAGAGAAATCACCATTGATGTCAATGACTCCCAAGGTACCAAAGTACAATCTGAGTGAATGTGAATACATCAGCTGAAGTCGAGCATTCGACAGATTATCTCGATCAAGGATTAATGATGAGAACCCCTGTCGAAAGCAAAGAGACCTGCCATTGAGGCATGCAGGTTCCAAGGTACTAAATAATTTCTAAGTCTTGTTTCCGGATAATGAGTTGGAGTCGAAGAAACAAGACTCGTCACAGGAGGGCCTTGATGTATCCCCCATCAATGACCAAAAATAAGTAATAGATTTTGAGGATGAGGCAAAGTATGAATATGAGTCGAAATAGACACAGGGAAGGCCAACATAGTAAGAATGGACAACTGCAGATGGCCGACTCAATAGAAGGCTCGTGTGAACTTCTCTTGAACATATGAATGACACGACCAAGGACTTGGCAGCACTGACTCAAAGACGACCCAAGATATGACCTTGTAGTAAGTCCAATGAGAGACAAATGGATTTCCCAACCCGGATTCAATTGACGAATAGGGGGTGTCATGTTCAAGAGCGATGCTTACTTCCATTAATATGAATACGAAAACACATCCCTTTCCCAAAATTTCCCCCACCATTTCTGGCGAGTACCTCTTTATTTTTACGCAAGCTTGAGGAGGATAACATATGCTTGTTGATGTAAGATCATCCTTCAGATGAGTCCCTCGGAGTGTATTTAACGAACCCTAGGAAGGAGTGGTTCGGTCCCATTACGGGTCTGTCGATGTTTGTTTAACGAGTCCAAGGATAGAAAACTCGGGGGTTTTTCATGTTTTGAGAGTTTGAAAAACACTTAAAGGGAACTCTCCCAGTTCCTTCATAAATGAGTTCGATGAGACCGAAAAAGTGATAAACTATCACCCGTCAAACGTTTTCTTTAGATACGTTAATGAGCATGAATAGAACAAGATCGCTCGGCAATCTTTTCGTTTTTATGGAGCGTGAAAAGAGCTTAAAGGAGACTCCCTTAGATTCGTCGTTTTCATGTTACCATACGAGTACGAAAAGACTAGAAAAAGTATACTCGGTTACGTTCTCATATATTTGCGAGCATGAGAATGAACAAACACTGAGCTCGAGATTGTTTTTTATTTTTATGCAAGCGTTAAAACAAAACAAAACTATGCTTGGGATAGATTTTAATTTTTACACAAGCTTAAAAAATAAACAAAACTATGCTTATGATAGATTTTAATTTTTACACAAGTTTAAAAAATAAACAAAACTATGCTTGGACTTGGTTTCATTTTTACACAAGCTTGAACCAAAGGAAACTATGCTTGTGGTAAGTGGTTTTGTTTTTACACAAGCTTGAACCAAAGGAAACTATGCTTGTGGTAAGTGGTTTTGTTTTTACACAAGCTTGAACCATAGAAAACTATGCTTGGACTTCCCAATGCATAACACATGGATGGTTGGTACTTAGCCCCCATCTTAAGCAACTAGCGGCTCTACTTCAGCATGAAGTCCAGAGGCTGAAAGTAGGAAAATGCCCCCCGAGCTTCGTTTCATCCAATCTACAAAGGAGAATGGAATGAAGCTTCAAATACTAGATGAAGGACTTGACTCAAATAGAGAGGGAGAAAACTATTTCATTTTTTAACAAGCTTGACATAGAAACAAGAACTATACTTGTAACCTCTGTTTCATTTTTTAATGAGGTTGCCACAGAGACGAAAAAAAATATCCTCATAAGTGGTTTCATTTTTTAACGAGCTTGAAATTAAAAAACCATGCTCAAAGACCTATACTTCAACTTGGACCGTTTTTCCTTCTAACGTAATAGAGAACGAAGGGAGGACACTGTAAGGTTTAAAACTAGAGCCATTGAAGGCTTTGAGTGTGTTGTGGGATTCATTCACAGGAGGAGAGTCGACGACTTTCCAGTAGGTAAGAGACATGACACACGTCAAGGCACCCTCGTCAATAACTGTCCTAAAAATGTTTTTGTCAGAGACAATAACTTGTATTTGGAATGCGAGTTGAGAGGGTAACCTTGGAATGTGATCTTCCAAGTAAAAGATTATTAAATTCGTATCCGTAGGGTCAATTCCACCAATAGATTTCAACAGTGCATTCCTTTGTATAGGACAACTTTGAGGGACTTCGAGGGCTAACATCGCAGATGGTGCTTGGGCCATATCTTCGACAATACTGTAGTTCTAGGAAGCACGTGTATGAGGATTGAAAGACAATTTTCGAACGACACCCTTTGAAGGAGGGAGAAGAACTATATCTAGGCTCGGTTGTTGGAGATGAAGAGGACCGTTGGTAGGTGGAATGGTGGGAGATGGTTGGGCCAATGAAGGAGGTGTTGCATCAACCTTCTCTTTGGAGGAAGAATAATCTTTGGCTCGAGTGGTAAGTGTGATGTCATTCTTCTTTGAATCGCTTGTACACATTAAGACATAGGATGTATTGGAGGGGGAAGGTTGGTCATGAATGACCAATTGGGCCTGTTGTTGAGAAGGGAAGGGTTGTGACAATACGGTCGGAGTGGGGGGTTTTGTGGTCCCTTGAAGGAACTTGGTAACCTGGGCTCGTCTTGGACAATCCTTAGTGTAGTGATCATCACCAAAGATAAGACAAGGGTATCAGGGTTTGCACTTATCCCTATCGTCAACAGGTGGTGTTTTGGTTTTCTCTGTTTTTGAACTATTTTTTTCCTCCTTATTCTTACCCTTTCCTCTTTTGGATTTATTTTTGCTGGCGGGGGTAGATTGAACGTAATTTACCTTAGAAGTCTTGCCGGTAGAAGGGGTAAGAGACAAAGCATTTTGAACATTAGAAAAAATGGGTTTGGGGTTGTTTCCAGAGGTCTGGATGGAATGGGGTTGGGCATGGAAAGTTCCAATCACACGGTCAGCTGCGTGAGACGCAACGATAGTGGTTGAAGTAGTAGAAGTAGAAGGACGAGGTGCATCAGGGAGTAAATCATAAAGAGTACCCATTTGTGAGTAAATGAGGTCTAAGTATTGGGAACGACTGATTGTATGTTCTTCTGTGACAACTCCACCCATGGCGATGTCACGAGCGATGTCGTTCACGAATGATTTCGTGAACCATTCTGCCAACAACTGATTGGGAATTTCAAGTTTGATGAGACGTTGTCTCCGTCACCACTCATGTATGTGATCAGAGATATGATTGGCTTTGGTTTGTTTGAAAGAACTCAAAATCTCGGTCCCCATTTTGTAGCGAATCGGTAACTAGTAGTGGGTGAGGAAAGCCATAGCAAGGGTGTTGAAGTTGGTGAAGAATCCTCGTGGTAGTTCTATATACCACTTCACGGCGGAACTTGTGAGGGTTTGCTAAAAAAGGCGTAAACAAATAGAGTCATCCATCAAGGAGTTGGATGAACACCAAAGGTGAAAAGTCATTACATGATTGTTCAGGTCCTCTCTCGGTTTACCATCGAATTTAGGGATGTCGGATGGTAGTTTGGCCGGTATAGTGGGCCATTGAGGAGAGTGACGGATCGGATCATTTAAAATCCTCGACAAATCTGGGAGGTCTAGAGTGGCTAAGAAAGGTAACTGTCTATTCACATGAGGGTACTGGTGACTTTGGGGAGGGAGTCTCGTCGGTAAACTAGTGGGACCATAAGTAGTCTGCATGTAATGCGAAGATCCGGGCAGATTCAGTTGTTGGTGTGGAAGAAAGTAATTCATAGGGTTGTACCCTTGAATAGGGGCGTGGGGTGGAACATTTGAGCCCCAAATAGGATTAGACATACCTAGATAGGGTTGGTCTGTACTAGGGGGTATGACGGAACTATGTTGCCCCCCAGTCGATAGAGGATTATGTTGTATAAGATAATTCCAATACTGGGCCAAGGATGGAGGTATGTTTTGTCCATAGGGTGGGGTCAATGGGGGTTTCCCTCCAATCGGGGGTTGCATCCCAGTTGGGATTTGTCTTGCAAAAGGGGGATGAGTCTGGCTTCCTCGGTGAAATTGTCCACCAACAGGAATCTGGTAATTGGGTGTGAAAGACAGGATATTTCCACTAGGATCAGTGCCTCCGATAGAGGATGGAAGAGGTCCTCTGAAAGGGGGTGGAGAAAATGTCGGAATGAAAATAGGAAGATGGTGCCTAGAAGGAGTGGAACCGCCAGGAGTCCTGAATGATATTGGTGTAGGAGCGGGAATAGAAGCATTCAATGCATGATATCTGGGTGGAAGTGGTGGGGTGTTTCTAGGCGAAAACGGTGTGCCAATGGGGGCTTGGCCAACCATTGTAATCCTGGTGTGAGGATTCGTAGTATCTGGGACCATTGTGTAATGGACCGTTTCTAGAGGGATAGTCAAGATGTGGTCAGCTGGCGGAGCATCTGAACCAGGGAAATAAAAGGCAGTAGTAAAAGGTACTAGGCCTGGATCAGATGTCTTAGGCCGCTCGGGGGAGACAGTGATATCAACGCCTACTCCTGAGCCAAAGAGATCTCGTCTAAAAATGTTAGTAGTCCAAAAAGGATCTTGAACCTCATGTCCTAAGAAAGGTCCGGTTGGTGATCCAAAAGACTAAACAATAGTCTCTGGAATAATTCACTCACACAATACGTCTCTCGGAGTTGGGATGAAGTTGAAATTCCTCTCGAGAATTGGTGATTCAGAACCATTCTAGAGAGTTAGTTCTTTCCACTTGTGGAGTGGCGACGTCTTGGACTTCACTTTGTTGAGGAGATCCCTCCAGTGAGTTGGTAGGCAAGGGTTGAGAACCTTCTAGATATTCTGGGGGTAGGCCTTGCATCCTACGTGAACGACGTGGAGGGTCAATTGTGATAGAGTTAGAATCTTACGAAGAAATTTTATGGCCAACTTGGGTAAACAAACAGCATGCGCTAGTAAAATCTAGGAAGCAAAACCAAGCAAACAAGACCTTCCAATTCCAAAGTCACTAGGTGGTGATGAAATCCAATGTCGCAACGATGAGACAAGAAGGGGCTGGGCAAGGGTGGAAAAGTTACATTGACAACTTACTTAACGGACTTACACCCTGGTGCAAGCTCCCACACATAATTGTGGGTATACCCTCCAAGGAGCCCGAGTGAGTTTGGCCAACGTCGATTCCAGGTACCGTGAAAACTTTCCCCTTCACAGTCACCTTGTGTAAAACCCTAAGAAGATAGGCTACTAAGGTTACCACCAACAACAATAATGCCTGGGGGAACAGTCGACAGTTTGATCCACACGCAAGGGCAGGGTATCTAGCTCGAAATCAGCTAGAGAGGCTTCCACTCATCATTGTAGGTATACCTTCAAATGACCCCCGTAATACATGCAATCTCTACACCGATATCAACAAAGAAGGTCTTCCCAGGACAAAATGATGCAAATGGAATTTGACACTCCTTATCACAAGATACTATTGTGTCTTTTGTGCTTTGGAGAGTGTGTCTCACTGCCTATTCCAAAGCTCTAGCCTAGCTAATGTTGGTGTAAAAAGAGTCCTAGAAAAAGTTACTAGTTGAATTTTAAAATTTCACAATATTATTAAAGGTTGTTGTTACTCAAAAGGAGGCGGAAATGAAACCAATGTTGTGTGAGACTCTGACCCAAGAATACATAAATAGGAATGAATGATACAAATTTTGCGTTCGATGAATCCTATCTACAGGAGGGAAAGAGGAGTTTTCTGGAACAATACAAACTACGATGTATGATCTTCTTCGAAATGTAATATCAAACAATCTTGAACAATGCAAATTCTCTATTCGTTCTCTTTCAATACTTGAATGCTAATATTTTCGAATAAAAAGTTGCTTAAAAAGAGAAAATGTATTCAATTTTCATTAGAAACCAAACAATAGTGGTGGAACTAAGAAAAAGAAAGCAACCAATGAAAAAGAAATACCCAACAAACACCCAAACTAATCTTTCAATGAAGACAAAAACAACAAAATTACAAGACTCGTCTCTTCAAATGCACATGGGTAACAATTTTCCAAGTAATGAGCAATTGAAAAAGAAAATTAATCTCAACTTTTAAACCAATCACAGGCTCCCAACCCAACAAGCACTCAGATTTCAAAACCGGAGATTATATCCTTGTTGTGAAAAGGTCAAGAGGTAAAAATTGAGACAAATGAACAAGAAGAGCTTTCGATTTCCGAAGACTAATCATTCATGAAATCTGAAGTCAAGAAGCATGCAATCACTGGCCAGAGAAGTTCTTCCTAGACACACAAACAAATCTGGGCATCTGAGGACACAAAAATCTCAATCCAAAAATTTGCAAGTGGGTTCATAGGCTGACAGTGGAGCACAGTGCGAGAATCAAGGATTCTCGCAGGCTAGACACAACCAGAGTGAGAGAAGTTCACACTAGACTAAGCACCAGGGTGCGAACTCAAGTGATTCTTGTAGGCTACAAAAGAGTGCAATGCGAGAAGGTCTGTAAACAAGAAAAAATTGAAAAAAGGACAAAATTTATGAGGGAACTTCTGGACCCAGGGAGTCAATGAGGATCTCCTCAAGACCCGGAGATTGATGGGAATGAAAAATGGTAAGTTAAGAGAAAATGGCCAAGGAAAAACTACCAAAAATGGGTTGTATCCCTAGTGGAGTTGCCAATTTTGTTATCGGACAAATCGGTAGGTGCGGACACTAATGGATCTCCCTATATCCACCTGGATCTAGAACAAAATAGGACAGGACATGACTCTTTCCCTAAGTTGTAGTCATTGAATCTACTAATGAGAAGTAATGAGTGACATACCTTTATATCGCTTCCTTAGGTCTTTGTTGTTCCCACTTCGCTCCGGTGCTCTTGTGATGTCAGGTCCAAGACAACACAAACCAACCAAAGTGAAGATAGAAAAGTATATTCAATGTCAACCTAAGCATATGATCAAGGAGTTATGCTATAAAACAAAAGTGGTTTTATGGGAAAGGGACATGCCGCTGTATTATATTAAATGAAAGAATAAGATACAACCTGATCACCTTGATGTCGCAAGCTTCCTTTCAGTGACCCTTGGTTCCAACACACTTGCTCTGCACTTGCATGAAGAAGATCCAATACCTTTTGATAGACCAAATAGAGTCTTCAAGCTTCTGTCCAAGTAGGGTTCTTCACATAATTCTTTCACCAATTCTTCATTCAATCTTGCTTAACCTTTTCCATGATAAACCTTTCAATATATAGGTGAAGGAGAGATGGTTAAATGGATGTGGATGATCCCACCAAATCTGAGAAGTCATTAGAATGACAACCATGCGAATGCCAACTCATTTTCTAGAGGATTCCCTTCTAGAACCTTCGGGACTTCTTCTCCTTTCCAAGATTAAAAACAAGTTTGCACCCTATATATGGAGCAACCTGCGAACAATTCGCACCCTAAGTGTGGGTGACATGTGAGAATGAGGCATTCTCGCACCCTACACCATAGGCAGCCTGTGAACTCATCTTAAAAATATGTTTTTGGAAGCAAACAGGAGCCACTTTTCTTAGGCAAAAAGTCCTTGTTGGGAGCCTGAATACATCACTGTTGAGACATCACCAGAGTGACCAAAATAATGTGTAACAAGAATGCTCATTTATATTGATGTCACTATCATTTATAGACTTTATTCTCAACATCTTGTGTACAAGACTAGAGGGTTGTACATCTTATCAAAAATCTTTCTTAGAAGGGACATGTCCCAGGTGTGGTGGAATGACATTACTGAGCAAGTGCATCCATGTAAGCGATGAGTATGAATTGGGGAGGAATGAGGTTTCCTTGCAAAGCTTTAAATATGTCACATATGATATTGATGAAGGAAAGGAAAGAAAAAATATACAATTGGTGAATTCCCAAGTACGAGCACATGACTTCATGAAGGACTTTGTCGAAAAGACATGACATTATTTCTAGCATGTCCATGTGGCTTGATGGAAAGACGAGCATTTTAGAATATGCAAAGATACATTTCTCATTGGTACTATGTTATCAGTGGTTGATTTTGTAAAGAACTACACCCTTCAAACGCAAAATGAGATTCAAAGCCAATATTATCACTCAAATCATGTCGACATAATGGTCCATATCACATACATGCATGGACCATATAGTAATGAATAAAATAGAGTTATATTGAAGGAGTGTCACTTCTACATAAGCGATGATCAGTGCCATGACTTAACCTACGTACAACATTTCTTTCATGTGTTTTACAATCACCTTAAGGAGAAGAGCATACAAATGGATCAACATTGGACTTGGTCAGATAGTTGCACAAAAAAATCAAGGTACCACACATTTGGAACTATTTTGAGTCTAGGCACAGGAAAGGGGAGCATGATGGAGTAGGTTCATGCATAAAAATATTGTTACGTAGGAAAGAAAGGAAGTTCACAACTACTTCCCTCATTCAATATGTGAAATCCATTGTTGAATGGTGTTCTTCAGTAATGGGAGAGGGAACAGGAACCCGTGAAGACCAATCACACACGAAAGGACATGTACATAGATATTTTTGGGAGGTGGTCAATGTAGATTGATCACAATGGTATGAATGAAAAACAATCCAGGGCACTCATGGATTCTATTAAGTTAGAACATAAGACAATGCAATAGTTGAAATATGGATGATAAAACTCTCTTGCTTCTATGATCCATGTAGTAGTAATGAATGGGATGATCGTGAATCTACATAATGGGTTGATAGATGGGATCGTGTATCACTCTCCATTGGTCAATGTATAACTATGGAATTATCCCATTTGGAGGAGGACCAATCAAGTATTTCAGTTGATTATGATCATGTCTCAGATCTCGTACTGCCAGGTTCATTGAAACCTTATATTAAATTTTGAATAACTAGCATCAATGTTTTATGCTTTGGTCATTTAGTGGACTGACATGTTTTCACTCCATTTTTTGCAAGGCACGTATATGCAGTGGTTTCCTCGAGAGATAATTAACGGGGCACTAATTATTGGCTGGCACGTTGCTTAGAGGGAAAGAAGACCCTCATGCAATTAGTAACAAACTCTGAAGGAATTGAATTTTCGATTAGGTCGATGGTTATTAAAGGAGAATATATGACACATGATGAAAGAACATGGAAGAAATGTGGTTATTTATTTCAAGATTATAAACCATGTCAAGTCGTATACCATTTTACGAACTTGGTTGTTGGTACAAACCTCCAACTACAAACAATGCCAAGTAAGAACTCATCAAAGGTACACTACTTCTTACCTTACCCTAAGCATGATAAGTTAATGGAGACCGTTAGTATTAGAAGTGATCTCGATGGTGTACTTTAATGACCATAGGTATGTAAAAGGAATAATTGAACAAATATTTCAGATTTATGAATTATTGAAATTTTGGCTTCATTTTATGGTTGTTATGGTATTATTGTCTTGCTTCATTGAAATTCCATGCCTTTCCTTGCCTTCACTTGCTATGCCTTTCCTTTCCTTCATGTGCCCCATGCCATGACATGTCATTCCTTTCCTTTATATGTCATGCCTTGTATTTACTTGCCTTGCCTTTCCATGCCTTGCCTTACCTTGCCATGTCTTTCCTTCCCTTGGCATCCCTTCCATTGCCATGCCATCCCTTGCCTTACCTTTCCATGCCATGCCTTGCCTTGACTTTCCATGTCATGCCTTGCCTTGTCTTCACTTGCCATGCCATGACATGCATTACCTTGTCATTCCATGCCATGCCATGCCTTTCCTTTCCATGCGATACCTTTCCTTGACATGCCATGCCTTTACTTTCCTTCACTTTCCATGTCATGCGATGTTATGCCTTACCTTGCCTTACCTTGTCATGAATTACCTTGCCATGCCTTACCCTTCCCTTCTTTGCCTTGCCTTGCCTTGCATTAACTCGCCTTACCTTGACATGCCTTGCCTTCACTTCCCTTACCTTTCCTTAGCTTTCCTTCACTTTCCTTGCCTTGCCATGCCATGCCTTTCCTTGCCATCACTTGACATGCCAAGCCATGTCATGCCTTGCCTTACATTTCCATGCCTTTCCTTCACTTGCCTTACCTTGCCATGCGTTACCCTGCCTTTCCTTGCCTTACTTTCACTTGCCTTACCTTTTCATTCCATGCCTTGACTTGCCTTACCTTTCCTTCACTTTCCATGCCATGACATGACTTGCCTTGCCTTGCCATACCTTTCCTTGCCTTGTCATGCCTTACCTTGCCATGTCATGCCTTTCCATGCCATGCCATGCCTTGCCTTACCATGCCTTTCATTGCCTTCACTTTCCATACTATGTCATGCCATGCCACGCCATTCCATGCCATGCCATGCTATGCCTTTCCATGTCATGCCTTTCCTTGCCATGCCATACCTTGCCTTTACTTCACTTTCCATGTCATGACTTGCCTTTACTTTCCTTTCCTTGTCTTAGCTTTCCATGCCTTACCTTCATTTGCCTTACCTTTCTATATCTTACCTTACCTTTCCTTGCCTTTCCTTTCCTTCACTTTCCCTACCTTGCCATGCCTTGCCTTCACTTTCCTTACCTTGCCTTCACTTGCCTTTCCTTTCCATGCCATGCCTTGCATTTCCTTCACTTTCCATGACATGCCATGCTAAGCCTTACCTTGCCTTTCCTTTCCTTGCCATGCCATGCCTTGCATTTACTTCACTTTCCATGCCATGCCTTACCTTGCCTTTCCTTTCCTTGTCATGCCTTTCCTTCACTTGTCTTACCTTGCCTTCACTTTCCTTACCTTTCCATGCCTTTCCTTCGTTTGCCTTACCTTTCCTTCAATTTTCATACCATTCCATGCCATGCCTTCTATTTCTTTGCCATGTCATGCCATGCCTTGCCTTTCCTTTCCATGCCCCATCTTTCCTTCTCATGTCTTTCCTTGTCATGCCATGCCTTTTCATGCCTTGCCTTGCCATGCCTTGCCTTCACTTTCCATGTCATTCCATGCCATGCCTTGCCTTTCCATGTCATGCCTTTGTTTCCTTGTAATGCCATGCCTTGCCTTTCCTTGTCATTCCTTGCCATGCCATGCCTTTCCTTACCTTTCCATGCCATGCCTTGCCTTTCCTTCACTTATCATGCCATGCCATGCCATGCATTTCCTTTCCATTCCATGTCATGCCTTGCCTTGCCTTACCTTACCTTTCCAGGCCTTGCCTTCACTTGCCTTTCCTTGCCTTTCCTTTCCTTGCCATGCCTTTTCTTTCCATTCCTTGCCTTGCCATGCCATGCCTTTCCTTACCATGCCATGTCATGGCTTGCCTTTCCTTTCCTTTCCAAGCCATGCCATTCCTTTTTGTGGCATGTCATGCCTTGCCTTGTCATGCCTTTCCTTGCCTTCACTTTCTATTCCATTCCATGTCTTTCCATACCATGCCATGCCATTCATTTCTATGACATGTCGTGCCTTTCTTTTCCATGTCATGCCTTGCACCATACCATGCCATTAATTTCTATGACATGCCATGCCTTTCCTTTCCATGTCATGCCTTGCCTTGCCTTACCATGTCATGCCTTTCCTTGCCTTGGCTTTCCATTCCATTCCATGCCTTTCCTTGCCATGCCTTTTCTTTCCATTCCATGCCATGCCTTGCCTTACCATGCCTTTCCTTTCCTTCACATTCCATACCATGCCTATCCTAACAAGGTGTTAAATTGAAAAACATATGTAATAAGTTCTGAGCAAAACCCTAGTGTCAGAGATCCTCCAACAAACTATTGTCCTGGCAATAGAATGACAGCAAATGGGCCTAATAGCTGAAACCCAGTGCCCTGGATCTAATACAACCAACGGTTTGTCCATCTGAGTCCTAGTTTGAGTTTTATCGTGAGTTGCAACTCTCCTCCTAAATCCATTCATGGACATTTTGATCATTTGGTTCAAGGGCATAAAATCCAAAATGAACAACATAACAAAGTTTTGTAAGCTCCCGCAAGTTTGTTTTTCCAAGGCCCACGTGACTACACTACCCACAATTTCCCAGCACAGTGTTCTTGAAAATCGACCTCTCATTCAGAAATTGCACTATGCCTCATTGAGAAAAACCCTAGTGCCAGAGATCCTCCAACAAACATTTTTTTGGTCAACGAAATGACAACAGATGGGCCCCACTAGTTGAAACCTGACGTGTAACAGACCCGACCCCTAAGTACCTTTTTAAGGGATCGGGTAATAAATTTTTTCTTCTTCTAATGAACTTAAATATTCTCTATCACATCTCCATCCTCTTTTTCTCGTCAATAGCATTCCAACGATGGTAAATTCACTCATAATTGATCTCTGGAATGAAATATATGACCTTCTAAAGTTCTTGGGTTTACATAGGAAACATCTCTCTTACTGCCATGTGGCATCCACATGATGTGTCATTGACCATGCTCATTGACATGGTGACACCTTGGTCCTGATGTGGAACTAGCCTATCCTACCATGGTGGAACTTCAGTCCACGTAGGCCTACAACCATCGTCACTTGTACCTTCTTCCAACACATTCTCGTGGGTGGAGGACTCATGGACTCATAATTCTGTAGCTTCCTTTCATCATTCCATCCGAGAAGTCTCATTACTTAGCCATTTTTCATCTTTGTGGACTCGCGGACTCATGGATGCATAATTCTATAAGCATCCTTTCATAGGTTCGTCAAAGAAGTCTCAACACTTAGCCATTTTTCATCCCCGCAGACTCGCGGGCTCATGGATGCATAAATCTATAAGTATCCTTTCATAGGTCCATCCAATAACTCTCGACACTTAGCCATTTTTCATCTTCCCGGACTCGCAGAATCGTGGATGCATAAATCTCTAAGTATCCTTTCACAAGTATGTTCGAGAAGTCTCGACATGTTAAGGTCCTAACCTGCACATAAGTAGATCAATGTATTCTGGTGTAATAAAGGTCAATATTAATAAGGCCTTTCAATAAAATAGAATAAGGCGAATGTAAGAAGACCTAATAGAAGCTTCCGCTTCTAGAAGGATCTTCCTCTAGATGCTTCTCTAAATAGACATATTTAGTATAAATAAGGGTCAAGGGTATGAAAACCCTAGCTTGGAGACTATTGTAACATAGTGCTGCTCGACTAGAGGTTGCCCCCTCGAAGAGGCCTGTGAACATTGCTTTCTGAATCAAAGTGCTATTTCAGTTGTTGTTCTTATATTATTTCTGTGTTATTGTGGAGATTATGCTGGTTATATTACTGTTATTCTGCCATTTCTAGCATTTTATTTCTGTTCTGCATATTTATTATATCCAGTATCTTGCAAGTGGTATCAGAGCACTTTCCTTGGCAGAAATTGTGGGAATTTTTTTTCCAGGGTAGAGACGTATTCTGGCATCTTTAAGCCATAGAGATCTGTCGTTACACGCATAAGCCCACGGTTGAGGGATTCATACACGCAGGAAATACAAGTGGTCCTTAAGCATGCATCTATTGGCCACCCTTGTAACCCCTGTTGGTACCCCTTCAAGTGGATCGACCTAGATTTACTGAAGCCCTCTTTAGATAAACCTATCGGTCATCGGACTGCTATAGTGTCACTGAGAACAACACTCGGGAAGATACTCTCTAGTACCTGGGTAGTTGGGTAGTACGGCTAAGGGTATGGTCTATCCTCCTTAGTTAGTGCCCTGAGATATTGGGCCGAGTACTACTGTTGGACCCCGCATGTATATAAAAGAGTTATAGCACAGGGCAAACCCTTATCTGTAGAACCCTTGAATACCTAACCCTTGGGGGACAGAAACATAAACAAATTAAAACCAACTAGATCTATTGCCGCACAACTATGTTTGGGTTGCCAAGTAAATACACATTTCTTTCTGGTTAAGAATTTGGGGATTTCATCATTGCAGTATTCTTCAGACTAGAGTATAACTCCGCAGGTGTAAAAAAAATAAAAAAATAAAAAATAAAAAGTCTGGAAATTTTTTCACCATTATTTGAGACCTATTCCATTGGATTCATCTCTTCTCCCTTATCACAGTCATCCATATCATTTTTCGGCAAAAAATTTTGACCCTGCCCACCCCTTTTCAGTTCACCCATCCTCATGGCCCATACCCATAGCCAAGAACTGGAGTCTCGCTTCAACACCTTGCAATCTAGTTTCCTCAAGACCCAAAATGAAATGAAATGACTCAATGCTACTATTGCCTCCCGAGATACATCCATCAATACAACCATAAATGCAGTCGTGTAGTCCTCAATGGAGGAAGTCAAACAAGAACTGACCACCTAGCTTGAATTTGTCTTTGCATCACTCTGCACCAAACTAAAGATCCCTACCGATGACCCTTTTCCTGACACACATCCAAAGACTGAAGGTGAACCTTCCTCCCATTCCCATACCTTTCAACCCCATCACTTTCAGCATGACATACGCCTTCCATGGGTGGATGTAACCAAATTTGATGGCTCGGACCCCACTAGTTGGGTCACCCAAATGGAACATTATTTCTCTTTATACAGAATTACATACGACTTGGCCAAACTCCGGTATTGTGTTCTCCATCTAGATCAAGAATGTTGGCAATGGTGGCAATGGATAAAAACTTCCCGTCAAGGGTATATTGCTTGGACCCAATTTCTGACTGATCTTTATGAACGCTTTGACACTGACACCAACCATTTGTGTTGTTTGACAAAATTGAAACAATCAGGAATAGTAGAAGACTTCATAGCTGCATTTGAGCACCTAGCTTTTCGAACAGAGGGCATGACTGATGCTTTCTTTTGAGAGTGTTTTATCAGTGGCCTCAAGGAGGAGATTCGGGCCTATGTCCTCATGGCTCGACCTTCGAGTTGGGTGGAGGCTACTAAAAAAGCTAAAGAAGCACAACAAGTTGTATCCTCTCAAACCCGTAAACCTTCCTTTATCCCTCGCCCTAAACCCATAAATCCCACTACTCTCTCCACCCCATTAAAGATCCAAAAATTTACCAGGGTTGAAATGGCTGAATGCCAAATCAAAGGACTTTGTTATAATTGTGATGACAAATATTTCCCAAGCCACAAATGTAAGTAGAAAAATCTTTTTATGGCCATCTATGAGGATATTTCGGAAGAGGATGTTGAAACTCCCATTATACCTGAGCCCCCTAAACTCACTGACATAACCCCTCCCTCCGACCCTCCCAAAGTAGAACTGGTCATTTCCCTCAATGCTCTCACTGGCTTCTTCGCCCCCCAAACCCTCAAGTTAATTGGTTACATCAAGCATCAGAAGGTCATCATTCTGGTTGATAGTGGAAGTACCCATAATTTTATTCATCGTTGCATAGCCCAAGAAACCCATTGCTACATCCATGCCATCAACAATTTCCAAATTATGATTGCCAATGGTGGTTCCATGAAATGTGGAGGGCACTGTGAAAATGTGTGTCTCCAAATCGGTGACTACCACCTCAAATCCCATATGTTTGCTATCGACATGGGCAGTTGTGACATTGTGTTGGGTGCAGACTAGCTAACGACCTTGGGTCCCATTCTCATGTATTTTAAGGACTTAACCATGCAATTCAACCAAGACGACCACGAATATAAATTCCAAGGCATCACTGCTGGTTCACCTGAGGTCATTAGTTCCCATCACATGGAAAAGATGCTCAAAAAAGTTCATTCTGGTGTCATTGCCCAACTCCATGCTATGCAAGCAACAAAGACACCCCCAGTGCCGCAAGACCTCCAAGCCCTCCTTTCTAAACATCAAATGGTATTTTCCACTCCCCAAGGACTCCCTCCTTCCCGCGGTGTTCATGATCATTCCATTCCCCTTGTACCAAGAAGCCTTCCTCCCAATATCCATCCGTATCGCCACCCCTTTTCACAAAAAAATGAAATTGAGAAAATGGTCCAGGAACTCCTTACTGCCGACGTTATCCGTCCTAGTACGACCCTTACTCTTCTCCTGTCATCATGGTCCTAAAGAAAGAATGTTCTTGGAGAATGTGTCCTGACTTTCGTGCCCTCAACAAATTGACCATTAAAGATAAATTTCCCATTCCTGTCATTGATGATCTCCTGGATGAATTGAGTGGCGCCGAATTCTTTACCAAACTTGATCTTCGCTTGGGCTATCACTAGATACGTATGAAAGAGGCAGACATCCCCAAGACGACCTTTCAAACTCATGAGGGCCACTATGAGTTTTTGGTCATACCCTTTGTCCTGTGTAATGCCCCCTCCACCTTCCAAAGCCTCATGAATCATGTCTTCCATCCCTTTGTCTGCCATTTTGTCTTAGTCTTCTTTGATGATATCCTCATCTATAGAAAAACCTGGACAGACCATCTTACTCATGTGGATCAAGTTCTCCATCTACTCTCTCAGCACCAACTTTTCCTGAAACAGTCTAAATGTGCTTTTGGTGCCTCAGAAGTAGAATACTTGGGTCATCTAGTGGGCAAGGATGGCGTTAGGGTGGACCCGAAAAAGGTTGAAGCTATGCAAGACTGGCCACACCCAAAGACTCTCAAAAGATTGCATGGATTTTTGGGCCTAACAGGGTATTATCGCAAGTTTGTTAAGAACTATGGAAAGATTGCAACACCTCTCACTGCTCTCCTAAAAAAGAACTCCTTCACTTGGACTCCAGCAACTAAGCAAGCTTTTCAAACCTTGAAGATGGCCATGTGCACCACTTCGGTTCTGGCCCTTCCTGATTTCACAAAGACCTTTGTGTTGGAATGTGATGCCTCAGGGAAAGGAATCAGCTCTGTCCTTATGCAAGAGGGTCGACCTTTGGCCTTCACCAGCAAGCAACTGTCTGAAATGAATCTAGGAAAACCCATTTATGAAAAGGAAATGTTGGCTATTCTGCATGCAGTTGATCTGTGACACCCTTATCTCTTGGGGCAACGCTTCCAAATTAAGACTGACCATCAAAGCCTCAAGTACTTTCTGAAACAATGTATTTCCTCCTAGGAGCAATAAAAATGGGTGACTAAGCTCTTTGGATATGATTATGAGATCATTTACAAGAAGGGAAAAGACAATGTCGTGGTGGATGCACTGTCCTGAAAATATGAAGAAGAAGGATCCTTTTTTTCTCTTTCCTTCATTGTACCCGATTGGCTCCAAGTTGTGCGCCAATAATGGCTTCAAGATCCCAAAAGTTTGCATCTGATCCAACAATTGCAGACCAAGGCTCCGACTCCCCCAGGGTACTCCTGGCTCCAGGATGAGCTTCGATACAAAGGCCATTTGTATTTAAGTAAACAATCCAAGCTTAAATCCACAGTACTTTCTGAGCTTCATGCTACACCCACAGTGGGGCACTCAGGGTTCACTAAAATGTATGACAGGGTCAAACGTTCTTTTTTATGGGATGGAATGAAACAGGACATTCGTAATTTTGTCGTTGAATGTGAGGTGTGCCAACGCAACAAGGGAGAAACAGTCAAATCTCCGGGCACACTACAACCACTTCCGATTCCCCCTGCTATTTGGAAGGATATCTCTATGGACTTTATTACCGACTTACCCAAATCAGGGAATAAATCAGTCATAATGGTGGTTGTGGATCGCCTTTCCAAGTATGCTCATTTCTGCACTCTTCACCACCCATTTACTGCATCCACGGTAGCTCAAATTTTCATGGACCAGTTCTTCAAGCTTCATGGCATGCCACACTCTATTGTTTCTGATCGTGACCCAACTTTCACAAGCAATTTTTGGCAAGAACTGTTTAAGCTACAAGGCACCCAATTGCATCTCAGCTCAGCTTATCATCCCTAAACGGATGGTCAAACAGAAGTTGTCAACAAGTGTTTGGAAACATATCTGAGGTGCTTTGCCTCTGAAAAGAAACACCAGTGGGCTCAATGGTTACCCCTAGCCGAATGGTGGTACAACACTTCATACCATACAGCCACTCGCATGACTCCTTTTGAAGCGGTATATGGACAGAAGCCACCTTCAGTTCTCTCATACTTACTGGGTACCTTGAAGGTCCAGGAGGTTGACTAAACACTTACAATCTGAGAGGATATTCTTTGTACCCTTAAAGAGAACTTGGTCATGGCACAGAATTGCATGAAGCAGCAAGTAGATCAAGGTCGCTCTGAATGTCAATTTGCAGAAGGGGATAAGGTGTTTCTGCGACTGCAACCATATAAGAAAACTTCCCTCAAGACTGAGCATTGTCAGAAGCTAGCACCCAAATTTTATGGTCCTTATACAGTTATCAAGCATGTGGGACAAGTCGCATATCAGCTAGCTCTGCCCAGTCAGTCGAAGCTACATCCTGTTTTTCATGTTTCATGCTTAAAGAAGGTGATTGGAATCAGGTGCCAAATTCAAACCAACCTTCCAGAGTTAGTTGAAGAAGGATCCATTTGGCTACATCCAGAAGCAGTTTTGGACCAGCATGAACGTCGCCTATGTCAGAGAACCATCAAGGAAGTGCTAGTCCAGTGGAAAGATATGACTCCAGCAGATGCCACTTGGGAACCAACTACCATTCTGCAGCAGTTTCCACATCTCAAGCCTTGAGGACAAGGTTGTTTTTAAGGGGGCATACATGTTAAGGTCCTAACCCGCACATAGGTAGATCAATGTATTCGGATGTAATAAAGGTCAATATTAATAAGGCCTTTCAATAAAATAGAATAAGGCGGATGGAAGAAGACCTAATAGAAGCTTTCTCTTCTAGAAGGAACTTCCTCTAGATGCTTCTCTTAATAGACATATTTAGTATAAATAAGGGTCAAGGGTATGAAAACCCTAGCTTGGAGACTATTGTAACAGAGCACTGCTCGACTGGAGGTAGCCCCCTCGAAGAGGCTTGTGAAAATTTCTTTTTGAATCAAAGTGCTATTTCAATTGTTGTTCTTATATTATTTCTGTGCTACTATGGAGATTATCTTGGTTATATTACTATTATTCTTCCATTTCTAGCATTTTATTTATGTTTTGCGTATTTATTATATCTGGTATCTTGCATGAAACTTAGCCATTTTTCATCTTTGTGGACTCGCGGACTCGTGGATGCATAAATCTATAAGCATCATTTCATAGTTCCGTCCGAGAAATATCAACACTTAACCATTTTTTCCAACTACACAGACTCGTGGACTCACATAAGTACAATTTTGTACCTCCTCTTCATAAGATTGTTTGAAAGCCTCAACACTTAGTCATTTTTCCATCTATGCGGGCTCGCAGACTCACAAACTCACGAATGCATAATTATTCCTTTCATAAAGCCGCCCGAAAAGTCTCAACACTTAGATTATTTTGTGAGTTTGTCATGTTTGCAATTTGGTGGATTCGCGGACCCATTCATCTCACCTTTTCAACCCTTAAACTTGTCATGGACCCACTCTCTATTCATTCAACCAATTACAGGCCTCCACATGGATTCCTTGTACACATAGGATTGTGACATCAACATAACATTATCATGATGTCATCCATCCTCTGGTCAACGTTTAAGGATTCCACGTCGATCAACGGTTGAGATCTTTCAAACTTTTGGTTCGACATCCAAGGATAAGACATAATTCTAAGACATATTTCACCCAAGGGTCTTGTGTTATGGCCCACCAGATAATTAATGGTTTCCATTCACAAGATGACACCTATCGAATTCTGGACACATTGACATTCCAGTTCAACATGGTACATCATGCTGATGTTACCTCTCCTTCAAATATCGCTTAAACTAGACCACAGTGATCTATAACAGATGTTAATGCCCGATTAACGGTCCATATTAACTTGGGTACATTCTCTATAAGCGAGGTAACCTTCCTCGATGGAGGGTATGGATCTATTCGCTTCATCGATCCAATGAATTTGATTCCTTCGAGCTCAAAACATGGGTTTTCTTCCGATTTAGGATTTAGACAACTCAAGGATTTTTCTTTGGGCTCATTCCTTTATTCACAACAAGCATAAGCTTGATTAATGAGATTTCTATGGTGAGGATTTTCATTAATGTTCGGAAAAACCATATTTTTTCCTTCCTCCCTCCCATTAGTATTTATATTAAGCTTCGCTCTTCAATTATAATCCAAGCTTCTTGTCCTAAAGATGGATCCTGATCTGGATCCGAAACGTCGACAGTCCATTCGCAAAACTTTGGTTTTTCCGAACATTGATGAAAAGCACAAGCCTGTCATCTAGCACTCGAATGAGGGCTCAAGGTCCTGTGACCCCACCAATTTATCAAAGGGAAAGAACATATAGTTTATGACCTTCTCTGTCCTCTCATACATAACATGGCCAATAATTCTCATTTGACTTTGAAGGTGAGTTATATTACCTTCTTGGGCTCAGTACCTTACATTCCACTATTAACTTATAATCCTAGTTTCCATTCATGGGTTTCCCATCACAATGATGGATTTATATATGTCTATATATAACACACAGGAACCATAAAATAAAGTTCATTCTTTTTATCTCAGAACAATACAAAACACTTGTATTTAGTTGTGCAAGGCATGCACCATTCTTTCCATCCTACCATCACTTAGACACAAGAGTTTGCAAATACAATAAGCATCATCACTATAATTCAAGTATTTATATGTAAAGCGCAAGTACAAGCATTCAATCATGCATTTTAATTAAATTACACAGAGTCTAAGAAATACTTATCTATTATAGTTGATATCCAACCAACTAACTACGGGTGTTCGCCTTTCCACCCAACCGTAGGCTCAGATGCATTCACTTTTAGCATTCTGGCCACCCCCGTGCCAAGCCATGATATCACTAGGGAATATCTCTTAGGTTCTCACTAAGGTTTGAAGGTTACTCTCCTTCACTCTACTCTAGGAAAAGATTTTCCTTACACCCACCTAGCCCAGGCATCTTCGAGGTTTATCAGATGCCTTCCTACCATCAATCTCGCGACCTTCTTAGCTCAGGTCATGTTTTTGGGTTTTCTATGTTCTAGCTCCGAAACCTTCTACAATTTCTCTCATTCTTTTATTGCACACACTTGTGCATTACTTTCCGCAACTACCTTCCTCTGAGGCCCTAAACTCTTCCAGTTTTTTTTTTTTTTTGTGTGTGTGTGTGTGCCTTTTTCTTTCACGCATGACTTAAGAAGGTTCTCCATCTGTCCTTCTATTTCTTCTGTCAGAAGGAAAATCATGGGTCAATCTTGGGGACCGGTGGTGATCTTTCGTACTGTCCTCTAGCTTACTGGTTCCTATCCCTTATGACAACCCTCCATACTTCCATTCATTGGGGTGGTTGGTTGTTCAACTAACAACCCCTCCTCATTAACTGACTAGTCTTGTTATCCGGACTAAGGGTAAATAATTTGAATGTTTCCAATTAATATTTTTGTAAGGTGGCTTGGGGTCCTTTAACTTAATATAACCTCTCCTCATTCCTCTAGTGATATCATGGCTAGTACTTTAAGGATTCACCCATCATTCAAATGTTGATGTTTACAATTAAACAATAATGCATTTAAAATATTTGCAATCCATTACATGACAATCATAAATTATGATTAATTACAAGTTGGGGAAAACAAGGGTGTTACAATCCCCTCCCTCATAAAGTAACATCGTCCTCAGTGTTCTTCTCAATAACACCTGCCATGACTTCATCTTTCAGTTACTTCAACATCATTTTCCTTTTCTTGTTCTAATCCTTTCAAAGACTCTTGGCATTTAGCACATACCTATAAAAATTTTCAACAACAAGCATATTAGTTATCATTTTATGCAAAACATTTTATTGTTGTTTAAATTCAAGTGGAAATATTCACAAGTTAGCACAATTCTTATATATGCAATTCATGGATCTACATCCATATGGCTGTCTCATTAACTTGACTCACTGCTTTCCTTGACATACCCATTGTGTGCATGATCGAAATAAACATATTACAAAAACTATTGGATTCTCCTCTTCATTGCGGTCACTCACCCTCCGAACATAGGCTCATGCATTCCCTTCTCTTCTATACAGTCCCTTGGGTGATCCATCTTTCCTTGCTAGGGATTTCTCGCACAAGAAGAATTTATGAGACTTCCATGAGTCTTACAGCTGGGGTGTCCCCTACGCTTTCTCTTTCGAAAGCGTCCCTTCGGCATGTGTCACCACAATACATCATTCTATGGGGATCATGGCTTATCACAGGGTTCTCATGTCACAACAATAGCCTATTATCATACTTTTCAGCTTGACAGTCATCCTTTTTCCCTTCGGATAGATATTTTATCTAACCTATATCACATGTATACAATAATCCATGAGATATTATGATCAATTTATCAAAATTTTCAAATATGTTATCCACATATTTCTAATTCCACATTTTCATTTTCATATCCATTCCGCACATAACTAGATTCACAAGTATGAGATCTCTTTCACATAGCAGTTTGGCTCTTTATAATCAGAAGTCATTGGTCTTCTTCGTGGAATTACAACACTACCACATCCAAGACCTTTCTTCCTGCAATTTATTCTTCAATCAACCAACACATTGTTAGTTCTCATGCATATCATATTTTCATTGCACACTTGTAGTGGTTCACAAACAATTTCAAAGTTGTGCATACTAACAAGCAAGTTCATTTATTCAAAAAAAGGAAATACCATTCCTTTCAAAATGTAGTCAAACATAAAAATGAATCTAATCAATGTGCCAATATCCATGTCCACATTCACACACAATGCACCCTTATATTAATTTTCATATTATTACTTTTCATATGAGGCACTTTACCTTGGTGGGTTGGAACTCAACCAACCTTTTACCCCATGGTTTCTTTATAAACATTTTTTTTTACAATAGGGTTGTGTTTTCCTGCTTCAGTTGATCATGAACTCAAATCAATATGCATGAAAGTAAAAGTTTCTCATGAATGCATTCAAGCATTCTTTCTTCATTGGTAACCAGGCTGCCGACATTTATGGCCACCTAATTTCTCTCTTTACCATTCTGCAGTTCCACAGAGCATTCGAAGATACTACTTCCATAATGGGAAGTCCTATATATATTCACTCTCTTATCACATGCATATACTTACTATGTTACATATTCATGCTATCTTTGAGTACTTTTGTTCCCAATCACTCCTTGATTGGGAAATGTATTCATGACATATATGTGTTCATGCATTTTCCCAAGGATTTCAATCATCCTCGGTTGTCATAGGTTTACACCTCCATCATGCAGGTTCTTCTCCCTGAATCATACCCTACTTGGGTATCAATGGCATACAACAACCATTCAGATCACATGCATACCATCAAAACATAGACTATTTTAGAAGAGGTTATTACCCAAATCCCTTTTGCCTCTCGTGCCACATGGGCACAAAATATTTATATCTGTTCTGGTTACCAACACCTTCTCTAATATTACCTCATCAGTGGTGCTCCCTGGGGACTTATAAAATCCCTTTCACATTTTTATTTTATCAACAACCTTCTTACATTCACCTCTGTCTGAGGTTGTTTACTATTGACAATTTTCCTTCCCTAGCAGTTCCAATCTTTTCTACACGTGACATACATCACCACTTTCACATTTCACATTAGCTTTCATGTAAAATCAAATGCATGTACCATAACATTTATTTCAGTAAAACATTTTCATATATTCCTTAGCATATTTATATGCCCTCCATCACATTGTACTCAATGTTTTCATGAGTGCAACCACAATCAAATTTCAGCTGTAGCTCTCAACATTCTCATGCCAAAATATTTACCTTCATCATCATATCAGTTTCTTATCCCAGAGAAGCGTAAGAGAAAATAAGAAAGGAGTTAAGGGATTCTCCCATCAGAGAATTTTGAACCTAGCTGAATTAATTTCAAGGCCTCATTTCCTTCACACACTATATCTTAACCAAGCTCATTCATTTAAACACATTTAGTATTGTATCTTTTAGTTACTAGCTGTACTTATTTTCACAGTTGTCCTTTTTAAGCATACAACTATATCTTATTGTTCATAGTTTCATAGTGAGAGAAGTATTAATCACTTTCTCCTTATTTCTATTTATCCATCTATTACACATGAAATTTTCACACCTAGGTACCTCGCCCTAAGTGTCGTAAAGTGTCATATAAGTGTCTCATACACCTTGAAACCATGGAATAGCCTATGTCACAATCCCTAGTCAATGTGGAGGAGGGATATATTATATGAAGGCCAAAATACCAAAGTACACCTGAATTATTATTAATATTCATGGAAAAAGAATTGATTAAGTGTGAGAATCAAGTGCACATGAATTATTATTATTATTCATGAAAAAGAAAGTAATTAAGTGTGAGAATCCACCTCACATTTGGTTTCCTATTTTTTAGGGAAGGTGGAGGATCTCATGGATGGTTGAAATATTTCCTCCTTAAAATCCTTGAGAGATATTTCCTACCCAAAATCCTTAAGAGATATTTTCTCCCTAAATATCTTAGAGATCCCTTTCTTAGTGGATCTGATGAGAGATCCTCTCAATGGTGGTTAAGTCTCCAAATATTATATAATGAGGGATTTTCATGGAGGAAAGGGGGGAAAGAAGTTTAGAGATACCAAACTTATGATCTCATGAGAAGTGGAGGAGAATAATCAGTGAAGCTATTGTCATTCTGATCATGGAGATTTTGAGCAAGGGTTGGACAAGGAGAACTTGATGAAGCTGCTACACTCACATCTATGGTTGTAAGTTTTCTTCATTTTTGTTTTCATTTATATAATATGCTTGGCCTGTTTCTTTCAAGTCTGTGTTTGATCTCACATAAACTTGTCTCTAGTAGATAGATCTGTTTTAAGATAATCTCAGTAGGGTAGGAAGCTGGTTGTATATTGTTTGTTTACAGGGCCTATCGAGGAGTTCAAGATTGGAGCTCAACTCGGACTGTGCAGGGACAAACACCAGTAAAAAGGCACTTCTTTTCTCCTTCCTCCTCACACATTAGTTTATGTAGATCTAAAAGGAAGTCACTTTCCATGTTAAGCATCTTCTGTCTTGGAGTTAAGAGTATAGCTCTCAAGAGGAGATCTACCTGTCTGCAGGGAGATTTTCCTACAACACCATCTTGGGATCTTGTTGTTCTATCTCTTGATCATTCTTAGTCATGTTCACCTTGACCTTCTTAGATAATTCAACATGCTACATCAACAAGTTTCTTGTTCACAATTAATCATGAACTTGTGCACTCCACACCTTTCCCAACCAGAGATCAGATTGGTCCTCATTTGTATGCATGTCTTGGTTCTCATGCATAATATTTTAGAATGTAATCCAACATTCTTATATAAATAGGCTTTGCATCCCGTTGTTCAATTCTCAATAGTCATTAAGGTTATAGTTATGTTCTCTTGGCAGATTTCTTTACACAGTTCCTCCACAGAAACCTCTTCAACATGCAACTCTCTTGTTGCATATCCAAATGGTCTGGAATGACCTCATTTTTTGAGTTAGCCTCAGCTTTGTCATCTCAAATTATTACCTAATATTCCATGAGGAATTATCAACATGCATATTTATTATGTGTAATATTCCAGATATAAAAAGTATGCAGAACAAAAATAAAATGCTAGAAATGGAAAATGAACAACAATATAACCAGAACAACACCACAATAACACTGAAATGATATCATAATAACACCAAAAAGAGAATTTTGATTCTGAGAGCAATGTTAACTTGCCTCTTCAAGGGGGAAACCTCTAGTCAAGCATAGCTCTATTACAATAATATCCAAGCTAGGGTTCTCACACCCTCGACTCCTATTTATACTAAATATGTCTATCAAAAGAACCATATAAAGGAAGATCCTTCTAGAAGCGGAAGCTTCTATTAGGTATTCTTACATTCGACTTATTCTACCTTATTGCAAAGTCTTATTAATATTGACCTTTATTACATCCGAATATATTGTTCTACCTACGTGAGGGATTAGGTCCCTAACATGTCCTCCCCCTTAAAAATAGCCTTGTCCTCAAGGCTCAAGATGCGGAAATTACTGCAGAATGGTAGTTGGTTCCCAAGTGGCATCAGCTGGAGTTGTATCTTTCCACTGGAATAACACTTCCTTGATGGTTCATTTATGCAGGCGATGCTCACACTGGTCCAAAACTACTCTTGGTTGTAGCCAAATGGATCCTTCTTCGTCCAACTCGGGAAGGTTGCTTTGAGTTTGGCACTTAGTTCCAATCACCTTCTTTAAGCATGAAACATGATGTAGCTTAGAATGAATGGGTAAAGATAACTGATGGGCCACCTATCCCACATGCTTGAGAACGGTATAAGGACCATAAAATTTGGGCGCCAGCTTCTTACAATGGTCAGCCTTGAGGGAATTTTGCTTGTAAAGTTGCAGTCGAAGAAACACCTGATCTCCTTCTACAAATTGACGTTCATAGAGACCTTGATCTGCTTGTTGCTTCATGCGATTCTAGGCCATGACCAAATTCTCTTTGAGGGTACAGAGAATAGCCTCTCGAATTGTAATCATTTGGTCAACCGCCTAGACCTTCGAGACACCTAGTAAATATGAGAGAAATGAAGGTGGATTTTTTCCATATATCGCTTCAAAAGGAGTCATGCAGGTAGCTGTATGGTATGAAGTGTTGTAGCACCATTCGGATAGGGGTAACCATTGAGCCCACTGATTTTTCTTTTTCGATGTAAAACACCTCAAATATGTTTCCAAACACTTGTTGACAACTTCAGTTTAACCATCAGTCTGGGGATGACAAGCTATGCTGAGATGCAATTGGGTGCCTTGTAGCTTGAACAGTTCTTGCCAAAAATTGCTCGTTAAAGTTGGGTCGCGATCATAAATAATAGAATACGGCATTCCATGAAGCTTGAAGACCTAATCCATGAAACATTGAGCCACATTGGATGTTGTGAATGGGTGTTGAAGAGCACAAAAATGAGCATACTTGGAAAGGTGATCAACTACCACCATGATGATTGATTTATTTCTTGATTTAGGTAAGATTGTAATAAAATACATAGAGATATCCCTCCAAATAGTAGGTGGAATCATAAGCGGTTGTAGTGTGCCAGGAGATTTGACTTTTTTTCCCTTGTTGCATTGACACACATCACATTCAACTACAAAATTATGAATGTCTTGTCTCATACCATCCCAGAAAAAAAAAACGTTTGACCCTATCATAGGTTTTGGTAAACCCAGAGTGCCCAGCTTTGGGTGTAGTATGAAGCTCAAAAAGTGTCATGGATTTAAGTTTTGACTATTTACTTAAATACAAATGGCCTTTGTATTGAATCTCATCATGGAGCCAAGAGTACCCTGGGGAAACTGGAGAATTGGACTGTAATTGTTGTATCAGATGCGAACTTTTGGGATCGTGTAGCCATTCTTGGCGAACGGCTTGGAGCCAATCTGGTATAAGGAAGGAGAGAGAAAAAATGGATCCTTCATCTTCATATTTTCAGGAAAGTGCATCCACAACCACATTGTCTTTGCCTTTCTTGTAAATGATCTCATAATCATATCCAAAGAGCTTAGTCACCCATTTTTGTTGCTTTGGGGAGGAAATGCATTGTTCCATAAAATACTTGAGGCTTTGATGATCTGTCTTAATTTGGAAGCATTGCCCCAATAGATAAGGGCACCACAGATCAACGACATCTAGAATAGCCAACATTTCCTTTTCATAGATTGATTTGCCTAAATTTTGTTCAGACATTTGTTTGTTGGTAAAGGCCAAAGGCTGACCCTCTTGCATAAGGACATCGCCAATTCCTTTCCTTGAAGCATCACATTCCAGGACAAAGGTCTTTGTGAAATCAGGAAGGGCCAGGATTGGAGTGGTGCACATGGCCATATTCAAGGTTTGAAAAGCCTGAGCAGTTGTTGGATTCCAAGTGAAATAATTCTTTTTAAGGAGTGTAGTGAGAGGTGTCACAATGTTTCCATAATTCTTAACAAACTTGTGATAATAACCTGTTAAGCCCAGAAATCCACGCAAGGTTTTGAGAGTCTTTGGGTGAGGCTAGTCTTGCATAGCTACAATCGTTTTACGATCCACCCTGACGCCATCCTTACCAACAAGATGACCCAAGTACTCGACTTCTGAGGCGCTAAAATCACATTTATATTGTTTCAGGAAGAGTTGGTGCTGAGAGAGTAGATGGAGAAATTGATCCACATGAGCAATATGGTCTGTCCAGGTTTTTCTATAGATGAGGATTTCATCAAAGAAAACTAAGACAAAATGATAGAGAAAAGAACTGAAGACATGACTCATGAGGCTTTGGAAGGTTGAGGGGGCATTACACAAGCCAAAGGGAATGACCAAAAAATCTTAGTGGACCTCATGAGTTATAAAGGTAGTCTTATGAATGTCTGCTTCTTTCATACAAATCTGGTGGTAGCCAGAACGAAGATCAAGTTTAGTAAAGAATTGGGTGCCACTCAATTCATCCAAGAGGTCATCAATGACAGGAATAGGAAATTTGTCTTTAATGGTGATTTTGTTGAGGGCGTGGAAGTTAAGACACATGTGCCAAGAAACTTATTTCTTCAGGACCATGACCACAGGAGAAGAGTAGGGGATCGTACTAGGGTAGATAACGCTTGCGTTAAGTAGTTCTTGAACCATTTTCTCAATTTCATTTTTTTGGGAAAATGGGTGATGATAGGGATGGATATTGGGAGGAAGGCTTCTTGGTACAAGAGTAATGGAAGGATCATGAACACCTCAGGAAGGAGGGAGTCCCTAGGGAGTGAAAAATACCACTTGATCTTTAGAGATGATGGATTGGAGGTCTTGCAGCACACAGGGTGTCTTAGTTGCTTGTATGGCATGGAGTTGGGAAATAATGCTAGAATGACCTTTTTTGAGCAGCTTTTCCATGTGATGGGAACTAATGATCTCAGGTGGACCAATGGTGATGCCTTGGAACTTATATTTTTGGCCCTCCTGGTCGAATTGCATGGTTAATTCCTTAAAATCCATGAGAATGGGACCCAAAGTCCTTAGCCAGTATGCACCCAACACAATGCCACAATTGCCCATGTCAATAAAAAACATATGATATTTCAAGTGGTAGTCACCAATTTGGAGGTGCACATTTTCACAACACCCTCCACATTTCATGAAGCTGCCATTGGTAATCATGATTTGGAAATTATTGACTGCATGGATATAGCAATGAGTTTCTTTGGCAATGCGGCGATGAATGAAATTATGGGTGCTTGCACTATCAACAAGAATGATGAATTTCCTATGCTTGATGTAACCAGTTAGCTTGAGGGTTTGGGGAGAAGAGAAGCCAATGAGAGCATTTAGGGAAATGGTTGGTTCTACTTTGGGAGGGTCCGAGGGAGGGTTTATGTCAATGGGGTCATGTGACTCAGACACAAGGGGAGTTTCAACATCCTCTTCCGAAATATCCTCCGATATGGCCATAAAAATCTTTTGTTCCTTACACTTGTGGCCCGGAAAATATTTTTCATCACAATTATAACAAAGGCCTTTGAGTTGGCGTTCAACCATTTCAGCCTTGGTCAATTTTTGTATCTTTAGTGGAGCAGAAGGAGTAGTGGGATTTACTGGTTTAGTGCGAGGAGTAAAGGAGGGTTTCCAGTTTTGAGAAGAGACAACCTGGTGTGCTTCCTTAGCTCTTTTAGTAGACTCCACACAAATTTCAGGCCGAGCCATGAGGACATGGGCATGAATCTCATCCTTGAGGCCACTAATAAAACATTCTCAGAAAAAAACATCAAACATGCCCTTTGTACGAAAAGCCAGTCACTCAAAAGAAACTATAAAGTCTTCCACTGTTCCATATTGTTTCAACTTTTTCAAATGGCCTAAATGGTTGGTGTCAGTGTCAAAGCATTCATAAAGCTCTGCCACAAAGTGTGTCCAAGCAACATACCCTTGACGGGTAGTTTTTCTACATTGCCACCATTTCCAACGTTCTTGATCTAGATGGAGAACACCATACCGGAGTTTGGCCAAATCATTTGTAATGTCATACAAAGATAAATAATGTTCCATTTAAGTTACCCAACTAGTGGGATCTGAGCCATCAAATTTGGTGACGTCCACTCATGGAAGGCGTAGGTCACGCTGAAAGTGATGGGGATGAAAATTATGGGAATCAGAAAAAGTTTCAACTTCAGAATGTAAGGGTGGGTCAGATAAAGGGGGATTTACAGGGATATGCAGCTTGGTGCAGATCATTGAAACAACAGATTCAAGCTGGGTAGTCATGTCTTGTTTAAAGTTTTCTTTGATTTCGGTGATTGATGCGATGATGGAGGAATGCATGTTTTGATTGATGGTGACAATATTGGCACTGAACTGTCTCACTTCTTGTTGGGTCTCTGTGAAATTAGATTGCAAGGTATTTAAGCAAGCTTCCAAGTCTTGGCTATGGGTATGGACCATGATGACGAGGGAACCGAAAAGGGGTAGGTGGGGTGAAGATTTTTTCTAAAAAATGATAGGTATGAATGTGATAAGGGCAAAGAGATAAATCCAATGGAATAGGTCTCAAATAATGGTGCAAAAATTTCTAGACCTTTTTTTTTTTTACACCTGCGGAGTTATACTCTAGTTTGAAGAATACTATAGTGATGAAATGCCCAAATGCTTAACCAAGAAGAAATGTGTAGTGATTTGGAAACTCAAACACAGTTGCGCGGCAATAGATCTTGTATATTTTATGTTTTGTTTCCATCCCCAAGGGTTAGGTATTCAAGGGTTCTACATATAAGGGTTTGCCCTGTGCTATAGCTCTTTGATATACGTGCGGGGTTCAATAGTAGTACTCAACCCAATATCTCAGGGCACCAACTAAGGAGGCTAGACCATGCCCTTAGCCGTACTACCTGACTACCCAGGTACTAGAGAGTATCTTCCCGAGTGTTTTTCTCGGTGACACTATAACATTTGGGTGGTCGATCAGTTTATATAAATAGGGATTAAGGAAATCTAGGTCAATCTGTATACAGGTGTTGTCTGATGCACTACCACTCGAAGGGGTACCAACATGGGTTACAAGGGTGGCCAACAAATGTGCACTTAAGTACCACTTGTATTTCCTGCGTGTATGAATCCCTCAACCTTGGGTTTATGCACGTAACAATAGATCTCTGTAGCTTAAATACGTTGGAATAAGTCTCTACCCTGAAAAAATTTAACCCACAATTTTCTACCGCGGAAATTCCTCTGATACCACTTGTAATATTCCAGATATAAAAGTATGTAGAACAAAAATAAAATGCTAGAAATTGCAGATAAACAACAATATAGCCAGAACAACACCACAATAACACTGAAATGATATCAGAATAACACCATAAAGAGCACTTTGAGAAGATCTCTATTACAATAATATCCAAGCTAGGGTTCTCATACCCTCGACTCCTATTTATACTAAATATGTCTATCAAAAGAACCATCTAGAGGAAAATCCTTCTAGAAGCGAAAGCTTCTATTAGGTCTTCTTACATTCAACTTATTCTACCTTATTGCAAGGCCTTATTAATATTGACCTTTATTGCATCCGAATATATTGTTCTACCTACGTGAGGGGTTAGGTCCCTAACATTATGCATTTAGATTGTGCACTCACACATGCACGTTTATTCCATCAATTTGCATTCACTACACTTTAATCACATGCCTTAGCATGTGGTGTGGGTGTCCACCATAGGAACACTTTATTGTATAATTTCCTTATCTATTGGAAATTAATTGGTTCATGATTGTTCATGACCATTCATATGCAGTCTTTAAAAGAATAATCATGTTTCCTTTTATACTGGAAACAGAGAATCCCTGCTCATTTACCTTTTCATCAATGTATACTAGATTTTCCTAAGGAAAAATGGAACACATCTACCTCAAGCTATTATTTTAGCAAGACAAATCAAACCCTTCCATCATAGGGTCAACCATGCATCCATGGAATTATTTAGATCTGGAATGTACAAATCTTTCTTCACATTTCACTTATTTCGACATTCATATCATACCTTTAAGCATGCATATGTACATTTACATATATGTAGGTGCATTACTTGCACCATTTTACCTCATTCATCCCTATTTATTGGGTCTTATTATCATTCTTATTTAAAGAGAATTTACAGCCACCCTCATGGCTAGTTTCACAAACCTATTCATTTATTCCTTCATATTAGGCAACCTTATAATGCATTCCATTCATGTACTCAAGCATCCATTTACATCTATGGATGTTCAACATGCGAGCTCACTATTGCACCTTTTTCCATGTCATTCTTACACATGAGCATTTCAAACTTCCATATCCTTCCTCCCATATATATTACAACCATTCTTATGACAAGTCTCATAGGAATACTCAACACCATGTTTCCCTCTCTATTAAGAGTTTCCCTCTCTGTTAAGAGTTTACATTCATTCACATGATATTCACATGGAAAGTCCCATAGACATATTCATAACTATGTTTCCCTTTTCATATGACAACAACTATTCTTGGTCAACAAACCCTTTTATCAAGGGAATCCTTTTTCTAGATTCCCTCTGACTGCAACTTAATCATACTGAGACATACTCTTATGGTTACCATCCACCTCCAGATGTCATTCTGATCTAGTGGTCATCTAGAAATTCCCCAACACTTCCTTTACTCCATTCAGAATCAATAATTCATTAACCCTTCTACTTTATTCTCATAAGGTAATATGTAATCAATATCATCAACATTTTACTTAAGTTTTTATGATCAGATCATCATTTACCATATGATCCATTTCATCACCATATTTTACATCCAATAATAGACTATAATAATCCTTTATGCATGTTATACGAATGTTCAATCTTTTCCATATGCATTATGACATATCCTCCTGCCCCAAGTATTTTACCCATGCTTACAATGCATATGTATTCTAGTTGCATTCCATTTGTATTTGCATGCATAGAAATTTCCTTAGATTTATAGGTATACACATTCTCTTATTATAGTCGTGAGCATCATAAACTTTCTCATGTGTTCACATCTCTTTACCTCTCCCAAGAGGTCTAGCAACATTCCATAGGGATCCTTTTTAATTACTTAACTGGGTTGTTCTCCAACAACCATTTTCTTCATTCACTATAGTCAAACAAAACTGACCTTAGACATTTTCCATCAGTCCTTTGATCATGAGGGATCATACACATATACAAGGTTTAATCTTTTATTAAAGCAGTAATTATTACTGCTACAGATTCTATCAATCCATACCAATTTATTTTAAGCACAAGGAATTTTCCATAAGGGTATTAACCAGTATATAATCAACCATATTAATTACAATACACCCTTCCTACCCTAGAAGATAGACATTATTATACTTAACAAAAAAACCCAACTCATGTCCCTTGTCTGGACTCAGGTAGCTTCATAAAAGAATTTATGCCACCACTGCCATTTTCATTCAGGTTTTACCAATAATCCCTATCAACACATTCCTACTTGTGTAAGAGTAGTCATCAATTTGACAAAGGGATAATATAATTTCCCTTGTTGTAATTAAACTAGGGTTTCCAAGGTGAAATTTCAATTTGTTGTCCTCCATCCTCAAAGGACTCGTGCAGATAAATAACAACCCTTTAAAGGTAGAAACACCTTTCAACATGATCCTCTAAATTCAGATATACCAATCATATGACTAATCTCTAGCCCATCCAGGCCTAGTGTTGTAGCCTACTTTGATACCACTTTGTAATAGACCCGACCCCTAAGTACCTTTTTAAGGGGTGGGGTACTGTTAAATTTTCACTTCTTCTATTGACACAAAATCTTCTCTATTACAACTCCATCCTATTTTTGTCATCAAGAGATTTCCAACGATGGTAAATTCAATCAGAATTGATCTCTAGAATGAAATCTATGACCTTCTGAAGTTCTTGGGTTTACATAATCATGTCTCTTACTGCCACGTGGCATCCACATGACATGTCATTGACCATTCCAATTGACGTGGAGACACCATGGTCCTGATATGGCACTATCCTATCCTAACATGGTGGAACTTCAGTCCACGTAGGCCTACGACCATCGTCGCTCAAACCTTCTTCTGATGCATTCTCTCTAGTGGTGGACTCACAAACTCATAATTTGGTATCTTCCTTTCATCATTCCACTTGAGAAGTCTCGTTACTTAAACATTTTTCATCTTCGTGAACACGTGGATGCATGATTCTATAAGCATCCTTTCATAGGTCCATCTGAGAAGTCTCGACACTAAGCCATTTTTCATCTTCCCAGACTCATGGGCTTATGGATGCATAAATCTATAAGTATCCTTTCATAGGTATGTCTGATAAGTCTTGACACTTAGCCATTTTTCATCTTCACGGACTCGTGGACTTGTGGATGCATAAATATATAAGTATCCTTTCATAGGTCCATCCGAGAAGTCTCAACACTTATCCATTTTTCATCTTCACAAACTCACAAACTCGTGGATGCATAAATATATAAGCATCCTTTCATAGGTTCATCCAAGAAGTATAGACACTTAACCATTTTTCCACCTACGCAGACTCGTGGACTTGTAGATGTACAATTCTATACCTCCTCTTTATAAGATTGTCCTAAAGCCTCAAAACTTAGTCATTTTTCCATCTATGCAGGCTTGCAGTCTCATGAACTCACAAATGCATAATTCTTCCTTTCATAAGTCTACCTGAAAAGTCTCAACACTTGGATTATTTTGTGAGTTTTTTTGGGTTCACAGGTTGGAGAAATCGCGAACCCATTCATCTCACCTTTCCAACCCTTAAACTCGATAGGGACCCACTCCCTATTACTTTGACCAATTACAAGCCTCCACATGGCTTCCTCATACATGTAGGCTAATGACATCAAAATAACGTTAGCATGATGTCATCCCTCCTCTCATCAACATCTAAGGCTTCCACGTCGATCAACAATTGAGGTCACATCCCAGATGTACTTTGATAAACGGTTGATATCTTTCAGACTTTTGGTCTGACATCCAAGGATAAGATGAAGTTCTAAGACATAGTTCACCCAATGGGATTGCTCTATGGCCCACCGGACAATTACCAGTTTCCATTCATAGGTTGAAACCTATCAACTTCTGGAGATTTTTGTGTTCTAGGTTAGCATGGTACATCATGTTGATGTTACCTCTCCTTCAAATATCTCTTAAATGAGACCACAATGATCTATAACAGATGTTAATCTCCAATTAAAGGTCCAAATTAACTTGGGTACATTCTCTACATGCATAGTAACTTGCCCTAATGGAGGGTTCAGATCTATTCGCTTTGTCAATCCAATGACTATGATTCCTTTGAGATCAAAACATGGTTTTTCTTTCGATTTAGAATTTAGACAATTCAAGGATTTTTCTTTGGGCTCATTCCTTTATCCACAGCAAGTACAAGCCTGCCATCTAACACTCGAATGAGGGCTCAAGGTCTTGCAACCCCACCAATTTATTAAAGGGGAAGAACATATAGTTTACGGCCTTCTCTAGCCTCTCATACATAGCATGACCAACAATTATCATTTGACTGTGAAGTCGAGTGATATTACCTTCTTGGGCTTAGTACCTTACATTCCACTATTAACTTATAATCCTAGTTTCCATTCATGGGTTTCCCATCACAACGATGGATTTATATATGAATATATATAGTGCAAGAGAACCATAAAATTAAGTTCATTCTTTTATCTCAGAAAATTACAGAACACTTGTATTCAGTTGTGCATGGCATGCACCGTTCTTTCCATCCTACTGTCACTTAAACACAGTAGTTTGCAAATATAATAAGCATCATCACTATACTTCAAGTATGTATATGTATAACGCAACTTGCAAGTACAAGCATTCAATCATGTATTTCAATTCAATTACACAGATTCTATGTAATACTTATCTATTATAGTTGATATCCGACCAACTGAATTTGGGTGTTTTCCTTTCCACCCAATCGTAGGCTCAAATGCATTCACTTTTAGCATTATGGCCACCCTCATGCCAAGCCATGATATCACTAGGGAATCTCTCTCAGGTTCTCAGTAAGGTTTGAAGGTTACTCCCCTTCACTCTACTCTAGGTAGATATTTTCCTTACACCTACCTAGCCCAAGCCTCTTCGAGGTTTATCAGATTCCTTCCCAGCATCAAGCTCGTGACCTTCTTAGCTTAGGTCGGGTTTTTGGGTTTTCTATGTTTGATCTCCTAACCCTTCTATAGTTTCTCTCATTCTTTTATTGCACACATTCGTGCATTCCTTTTCGCAAATCCCTTCGTCCAAGGCCCCGAACTCTTCCAGTTTCCTCTCTCTCTCTCTCTCTGCATTTTTCTTGCATGCATGACTTAGACACGTTCTCCATCTGTCCTTATGTTTCTTCTATCAGAAGGAAACTCGTGGTTCAATCCTTGGAACCCATGGTGATATTTTCTAATGTCCTCTAGCTGACCGCTTCCTATCCCTTCTGAAAACCCTCCATACTTCCATTCATTGGGGTGGTTGGTTTTTCAACTACCAAGCCCTCCTCATTAACTGACTTGTCTTATTATCCAGGCTAAGGGTAAATAATATGAATTTTTCCAATTAATATTTTCGCAAGGTGGCTTGGGATCCTTTAACTTAATAGAACCTCCCCTCATTCCTCTAGTGATATCATGGCCAGTACTTTAAGGCTTCACCCATCAGTTAATTGTCGGCATTTACAATTAGACAATAATACATTTACAATATTTGCAATCCATTGCATGGAAATCATGAATTATGATTAATTACAAGCTGGGGAAAATGAGGGTGTTACATGATGCCCCGGATCCAATGCAACCGACGATTTGTCCATCTGAGTCCTGGTTTGATTTTTATCACGAGTTGCAACTCGCCTCCTCAAGCCATTCGAGGACATGTCAGTGCTTTGGTCTAGGGGCATAAGATCCAAATTGAGCAGCATAATGGAGTTTCGTAAGCTCCCACATGTATGTTTTTCCAAGGCCCACGTGACTACACTACCCACAATTTCCCAGCACAATGTTCTTGAAAATCGACCTCTCGTTTAGAAATTGCACTATGCCTCATTGAGAAAAATCGTAGTGCCAAAGATCCTCCAAAAAAATGGTTTTTCGGTCAACAAAATGACAACGGATGGGACCCACTAGCTGAAAATCGGTGCCACGGATCGAATGCAACCGACGATTCGTCCATCCGAGTCTCGGTTTGATTTTTATCATGAGTTGCAACTCACCTCCTCAAGCCAATCAGGGACATGTTGGCACTTTTCTCTAGTGGCATAAAATCCAAATTGATCAACATAACAAAGTTTCGTAAGCTCCCACACGTTTGTTTTTCCAAGGCCCACGTGACTACACTACCCACAATTTCCCAACACAATGTTCTTGAAAATCGATCTCTTGTTCATAAATTTCACTATGCCTCATTGAGAAAAACCATAGTGTCGAAAATCCTCCAAAAAATGGTTTTCTGGTCAACGAAATGACAATAGATGGGCCCCACTAGATGAAACTCGATGCCTCAGATCTAATGCAACCAACAGTTCATCCATTCGAGTCAAAGTTTGAGTTGTATCATGATTTACAAATCGCCTCCTCAAGCCATTCAGGGACATGTCAACACTTTGGTCCAGGGGCATAAAATATAAATCAAGTAGCATAATGGAGTTTCGTAAGTTCCCGCACGTCTGTTTTTCCAAGGCACACGTGACTACACTACCTATAATTTCCCAACACAGTGTCCTTGAAAATCGACCTCTCGTTCAGAAATTGCACCATGCCTCATTGAGCAAAACCATAGTGCCAGAAATCATCCAATAAATGGTTTTCTGGTCAACAGAATGACAACAGATGGGCCCCACTAGCTGAAACCTAGCGCTTCAGATCCAATGCAACCTACGGTTCGTCTATCCAAGTCCCGATTTGATTTTTATCATGAGTTGCAACTTGCCTCCTCAAGCCATTTAGAGACATGGCAAGGCATGACAAGGCAATGTCTTGGTATAGTTCTAGGTGTAGGTATGGAAATGCAAGTGCAGACAAATCAAGGCAAGGAAAGGAGAGCCAAGGAAAGACATGAAAAGGCTAAGCAAAGCCTAGGTCTAGGCCTAGGTAAATCCTATTAATTACGATAATCCATGTTTCACAACTATGAAAATAACTTAGATATATGAATAAAGAGAGCTTATAACTCATGCAAGTATTTTTATCTAAGATAGACGGGATAAACATTTGTAGAATTACATGCTTAATGAATCATTTGATTGTAGTTTTTACATATTGAAGTTGTTCATTTAGTACACGCATTATATTTTTTAGGCAAAAAATAAGGTATGATACATGAATGCCATTAGTTTTTTATTAAATTAACTTAATGAATGCCTTGCCTTACCAAGCCATGTAATGGCATGGCATGGCAAGGCAAGGCAAGGAAAGGCATGGAAAGGAGAGGCAAGGCATGGCATGGCAGGTGAAGGAAAGGAAAGTCATGGCATGGGAAGACAAGGCATGACAAGGCAAGGCAAGGCAAGGCAAGGCATGGCATGGCATGGCAAGGAAACTCATGGAAAGGCATGGAATGGCATAAAAAGGCATGACACGGCATGGATTGGCAAGGCAAGAAAAGACATGGCATGCCATGGCAGGGCAAGGAAAGGCATTGTATGGCAAGGAAAGGCATGGCAAGGCAAAGAAATGCATGGCATGACAAGGCATGGGAAGGAAAGGAAAATCATGACATGACATGGAAAGGCAATGCAAGACAAGGCATGACATGGAATGGCATGGCATGGAAAGGAAATGTATGGCTTGACAAGGCAAGGAAAAGCATGGCAAGGCAAGGCATGACATGGAAAGTGAAGGTAAGGAAATTCATGGCATCGGAAGGAAAGGCATGGAAAGGCAAGGCATGGAATGGCATGGAAAGGCATGGAAAGGAACGATGAGGCATGGCTTGTCAAGGCAAGGCATAGAAAGGCAAGGTAAGGCATGGCATGGCATGGAAAGGAAAGGAAAGGCATGGCATGTCATGGAAAGGATTGGAATTTCCTTCACTTGTCTTGCATGCCTTGCCTTCACTCGCCATGCCATGCCATGTCTTACCATGCCATGCCTTTCCTCACCTTTTCATGCCTTGCCAAGCCATGCCTTGCCTTGGCATGCCATGCCATGCCTTGCCTTGGCATGTTATGCCATGCCATGCCATGCCTTTCCTTTCCATGTCATGCCATGCCATGCCTTTCCAAGCCATGGCATCACATGGCAAGGCAAGGCATGGCTTGGCAAGGCAAGGAAAGGCATGGTAAGGAAAGGAATTACATGGGATGGCATGGCATGGCAAGGCAAGGTATGGCATGGCATGACATGGCAAGTGAAGGCAAGGAAATATTTCATGGCATGGGAAGGCAAGGCATAGCATGGCATGGCAAGGAAAGGCATGGTATGTCATGGAAAGGAAAGGCATGGCGAGGCATGGAAAGGAAAGGTATGGAATGGCATGGCATGACAAGGTATGGCAAGGCATGGAAAGGCACGTCTTGGCAAGGAAAGACAAGGCATGGCATGACATGGAAAGGAAAGGAAAGACATGACATGGCTATTATATTTTCATTAGTTTCATTAACATTAGATCTACCATAGAATTTTTATCTTATTTTACCATTCAATAATCATATACTGAAATACATAAGCACAACAGGACACAAAGATTTATCTTGGGAAAACCCCAAACTCGGGGAAAAACCTAGCCTACTTTTATTAGAGAGAATATTCCAATAAAACCATGAACAAGATCTAATCACAAGAGAAAACCAACAATGAAGAACGCTGATAACAAATAATTATCTCTTCTTTTTGTCAAACCCTAGTGAGGGTAGACAACTGAGTCACCACATAACTCGCACAACTGGTAACTGCAACTGCAACTATTACTACAATTACTATTGTAACTCACACAAAACAAATGAGAATCACCACACAAACTTAGTGCAACTCTTCCAGAGGTAGTGTACATGAGATATCACCAAGAACCACCAAGAATATCCTTCCCCAAGTGAGGCGCACTCTCCAAGAGAACTAGAAACCATAAATAGTGAAACTGCAGTTGCAATTACCTAGTGCACACTACAGAAGGAGAACTGTGTGGTTGTACAAATGAATTGACCCATATTTGTATTTATACTAATTTGGGCACTTGTCTAGGGCCGACTTCTTATTCTGGGTCTTTATTATTTCTGTGGGCCGACTTCTTTTCCTGGAAATTATATTTCCACTTTATTATTATTTCCTTTGGGACAACTTCTCTTCTGTGGTATTCTATTTCACTTTATTATTTTTTGGAGTGTTATTCAACTATTCAATGGTCTTCCTTTGACTTATTGGAATCTTCTTCTTTCTAAGAAAAGTTGTACAAGAGGAAAATACCTCCCGCAACTACAAAAACATCAACACTCCCTCTTAGCTAGGGAGGTATCTTTCCATGATTTCTTCATCTAGTAGTCCATTGAATACTCTGCAATCAATTATTATCACACAACTACTACCATGCCATCAGTAGCTCAAATCATCCATCACGGTCTCCAAGACTATGTTGCAATCATTCAGTAGCACACAACTACACGTATTTTCCAGTAGTACACAACTACTTCCATAGTCTAGTAGTACACAACTACTACCATAGTCCTCCTGACTGTGTTGCGATCAAATAGTAGCACACAACTACTTCCAAGAGGTTTGTTAGTATCCATGGAAAACAACTAGTAACACACTACTACTACAATTTCATCCAGTGGTACATAACCACCATAGTAGTACACAACTATTGTCCAGTGATACACAATCACCGCCAATGGCACACAACCATCGTAGTAGTACACAACTACTATCCGGTGATACACAATCACCACCAATGGAACACATCCATCGTAGTAGATTACAACTATTGTATGAAGACACACAGTCTCCTCCAATGGAACACATCCATCGTAGTAGCACACAACTATTTTCCAGTGACACACAGTCATCGCCATAGTCTCATGACTATGCATGTGATGTTTCTTCTCTCATAGGGTCCAATAGTGCATTACCCCCTCATTCATCTCACATGACTGATCTAGGGAACCCTTGGATAGAGGGGTTATCTTACAGGAGGAGAAACAACACACTTCCCTCTCAACAAGGGTGGACATTCTTCATCACACCAAGCTTATCTATGAAGTATCCATACTTCACTTTGGATAGGGGCTTGGTGAGAATGTCAGCTATCTGTTCATCCATGGATATGTACTATATCTCTTCATCCCAACTATGAGCTTCTCATCCCATCTAAGAAGTAGGTCCTCCAGTATCAAGGAGAAACCATCCCCAAGCTCATGAAAATAATTGTCTGGCATATCTTGCCCTGGGTGCCTGCTTAATCCCATACAAAGGCTTCTTCAATACGCAGAAATGAGACTCCTTCTCATGTATCTTGTGGTTGATCTATGTACACTTATTCTGGATATTGGAGCAAGTGTCTCGTCATAATCTTCTCCCTCTTGTTGGAATAATTCTCTGGCCACAAATCAAGCTTTGTACATCGCTATTATACCACATGCAACATACTTGATCTTGTAGATCAACTTGAAATTCACCACTGATTTCCCTTCTGGTATCGCAACCACATTCTACACATCATAATAACATCCTTCCACACTTTCTTATTTTCAACTTCCTCATAAGTGGAAGTTTCTTCCTCATCGGCGCCACATAGCTGGAAAACATCTGTGGTCTCTTTCTCTCTCTGGAGTTGAGGAAAAATCCATATTCCATCCCTTCTTACCGACTGCTTCCTCTGTCACTCTAGTGAATTCTATTGAAACAAGGGAATCCTCCCAAGAGGTCACTATCTCCTCGAATCCTATGAATCTTCAATCTAGCCTCATCAACTCATGGCACATGTCTGTCAGTCCTGGAAGACGTCTCTCTCTCCCATATGATTCTAAGGAGGAAATTTCTCTTAATGATATGGTTTTCCTCTAAGTCAACTGACTCTTTATGATATCAGGCTCGCTCTAACTCTGCATGCTCTCTCTGGATCTTGACTCCCTCTGCATGTGTTGACCTCCTCTGAAGTCTGATCTCCTATGAACTATCTTGGGGAGGTTGCTCCTCCCTACTGGATCCTAAGGGTTGAATCCCTCTGAACTCTAGATTCTTCTGAGATGGTACTTGGTGGGGCCTCCTGCCTCACCATAGTGGAGCCATCTTCTCCTCCTCATGATATGGCTCATCAATTACATATTCCACATCCCCTTTGTACTATGCAAAGTATCACAGGATCCTACTGGTCTCTTCCTGGTCACTGCAATGATTCTGGGTAAGCCCTTCTGGATCTTCTAACTCTTCCTAATGATTTGAAGAGTGATCAACTGAACTAGAGGGATATGTATGGTCATCTTCGGAGCCTTCTGCTCACAATCAATCTTCATATGAGATACTTTGTATCTCACAAAAGTACCCTTAATCTTGCCAGAAGGTTTTGACTTCGTCCTCTTCTCCTTCATTACATGGATGTGTATGGTCATGTACACAACTCTATGTCTGGACAATTTGCTCCATGTCTTAGATAGATATCATCTAATATGTTGCATTCTTCAATCGTCATTATAGCTCCCTCTCAGAGCTATCACCTGTGACCTACCCAGAACAAGAGAAACAACAAGGGAAAAACAATAGACAAGAATAATACTCTTATAATAAGAACAATAATAAAAACAAGAATGAGAAAAATCTTCATAGTAGCTCCTTCTTAGAGCTATCATTTGTGTCCTTCCTAGAACAAGAGCCAAAACAAAAAATGCAATTACAAAAAATAAGAATAACACTCTTCAACACTCTTCTAGTGTTGTGACCAATCATTCCTCCATGGTAACCTACCTGGAACAATAAACAAAAACAACATCTCTATGGAAACCTCCATGGAATTTACAAGATAACCTGCCTGGAACAAGGTCAACAAACAACAACATCTCCTAGAGGAGATCAATTTATATTGTAAACAAGTGCATCACTAATACTGAACAATGAGCTTTTACTTAATGATCATAATACCAACAATATTCAAGTGTTACTAAATATTTGATAGCAATAGCAGTAAGAAAACTTCTAAAGACTGTTATTCTAGTTACAACACTTACTTAGGATGCAACAATATAAAATATCAAACATGATGTGCAAACTCGAAGTCTAGTTGTTGATGTTCTCATTTGAGTTGTTCTATATTGTAGGAGACATCGTTACTACTACTCCCAACTCTTGGGCTTCCTCTGAGTGCACTAGATCTAAGATACCTTTATATCTACTATCACTGCTTGGATAAATGTCCTTTTTCCAAGTGTATGTATCTTGCAAACACCATCATCTTATATACAAGCACCCATCCAACTTTGTCTTCTAATCTGAGACATTACATCAATAAGAAAAAGTTAGAAATCTGAATCAAAAGGTTCAATGTCCAGGAAAATGTCAACAAGATTAAAACCGTGAAAATTCAATTTTGACGGAAAGTCAATCTGAGAAGTGAAATAGGTGTGATAGAGTAGGGTCAGTTGATCAGTGGTGGATTTTGTACCAGTTCTCAATGTGCTTGACAAAGAAAATTGTGTAACAGAAAATTGCATGTGCAGTGACAAATCTCAACAATATGGCAAATCTCACGATCTTCCTTCCGGTGGTTAGACTATTCTGAAGGAAACTTGCTCCGATACTATGCTATATTTTCATTAGTTTTGTTAACATTAGATTTATCATAGAATTTTATCTTCTTTTACCATTGAATAATCATATATTGAAATATATAAGCACAAGAGGACACAAAGATTTATCTTGGGAAAACCCCAAACTCAGGGAAAAACCCAGCCAACGTTTCTTAGAAAGAATATTCCAATACAACCATGAACAAGCTCTAATCACAAGATAAAACCAACAATGAAGAACCCTAATAAAAAATACTTATCTGCTATTCTTGTCAAACCCTAGCGAGGCTAGACAATTGAGTCACCACAGAACTGGCACAACTGGTAATTGCGACTTAAACTGCTGCTGTAACTAGAATGAAACAATTGGGAAGCACCACACAACCTTAGTGCAACTCTTCCAAAAGTAGTGCACAAGAGATATCACCAAAAACCACCAAAAATATCCTTCCCCAAGTGGGGTGAACTCTCCAAGAGAACCAGAAATCAGAAACAATGAAATTGCAGCTGCAACTGCCTAGTGCGCACTGCAGAAGGAGAACTCTGTGGCTGTACAAATGAACTAACCTAGATTTGTATTTATACTAATCTGGGCGTCTGTCTAGGGCTGATTTCTTATTCTGGGTCTTTATTATTTTTGTGGGCCAAATTATCTTCCTAGAAATTATATTTCCACTTTATTATTATTTCCTGTGGTCTTCTATTTCACTTTATTCTTTTCCAGAGTGTTCTTCAATTGTTCAATGGTATTCCTTTGACTTCTTGGAATCTTATTCTTCTTTAAGAAAAGTTGTCCAGGAGGAAAATACCTCCCGCGGCTACTAAAACATCAATAATGGCAAAGCAATACATGGCAAGGAAAGGCATGGCATGGAATGGAAAGGAAAGACATGGCAAGGTAAGGCATGGCATGGCAAGGCATGTCATGGCAAGGCATGGCATGGCATGGGAAGGCAAGGCAAAGCATGGCATGGAAAAGCAATACAAGAAAAGGCGTGACATGGCATGGCATGGAAAAGAAATACAAGAAAAGGTGTGACATGGCATGGCATGACAAGTGAATGGAAGGCAAGGCATGGCATGGAATGGAAAGGAAACGCATGGATTGGAAAGGCAAGGCAAGGCAATGTGTAGGTCATTGATTTACCTAATAATTGCTCTTTCTAAGTCGTTGATGGTTATTTATTGAATGTATTAAATACATGTTTTATCAAAGTGGTGATATTTCATGTTATATTGTATTATTCTTGAATTAACCTTGTCTTGAAACCCTTAATTTCGTGGTTATATTAGGACATACCCTTGATTTCCAACCTTGTTAGCTTGACATCTAGGGTTTAATTGTCATCTTTCACCCTTAGAATACACATTGACACCTTTTATTACATTTATGTCATAATTTTCATCCCTTTAGCGCTTGATGTCTTGAATATTCTAGGGCTATTATGTGCCATCTTCCATTTCAACAAGCATTTGTTATCTAAACCCTAGTTTAGGCTTGCATTTTTAACCCCCTTTCATTGCATGATTACTTGTTTTAAGGGTTGTTATAATTGTCCTGTTGTAACTTGTCATATTGTTGAAGTTAAAAATCTTAATCACAAATTTTATAACAACTATAGTTTCCTTATTGATTTGTGGTGTTTGGGACTTCCCATTGACTTGTTTGAACTTAGTTAATATTATTTATTGGCTTTGCATGACAATGACATGGCATGAAAAGGCAAGGCATGGCATGGAAATGGCATGGCATGTAAATGGTATGGCATGGCATGGAAATGGCATTGGCATGGCATGGAAAGGAAAGGTAAGGAAATGGCATGGAAATGAAATGAAATACAAGGCATGACATGGCATGACATGGCAAGTGAAGGCAAGGCAAGGCACGACTTGGCAAGGCAAGGTCTAGGTCTAGGTCTAGGTAATTATTTCAAGTTTTGTGGATGGTTGTTGCTTGAATGTATTAAATAAATGTTTTATGAAAGTGGTCATATTGCATGTTATTTTGTATTCTTCTTGAATTAACCTTTTCTTGAAACCCTCAATTTCGTGGTTAGATTAGGACTTACCCTTGATTTCCATCCTTGTTAGCTTGACGTCTAGGGTTTAATTGTCATCTTTCACCCTTAGAATACACCTTGACACCTTTTATCATATTTCTGTCATATTTTTCATTCATTTAGGGCTTGATGTCTTGAATATTCTAGGGTTGTTATGTGCCATCTTGCATTTCAACAAGCATATGTTATCTAAACCCTAGTTTAGGCTTGCATTTTCATCCCCATTTCATTTAATGATTACTAGTTTTAAGGGATGTTATATTTGCCATGTTGTAACTTAGTTAATATCATTTATTGGCTTGGAGAGGCATGACAATGACATGGCATGAAAATGGGATGTAATGGGATGCAATGACAATGGCATGGAAATGGTATGCAATGAAATGGCATGACAAGGCATGGCAATGGCATGGATTGGAAAGGCATGACAATGGCATGGCATGGAAAGGCATGGAAATGGCGTGGCAAGATAAGGCAAGGAAATGAAAAACATGGAAAGGAAATGAATGACATGGGATGGCAAGGCAAGGCATGGCATGGAAAGGCAAGGCATGGATTTGCAAGGCAAGGCAAGGCCTAAGTCTAGGTCATTATTTCAAGTTTTGTGGATTGTTATTTCTTGAATTTATTAAATGATTTTTTAATCAAAGTGGTCATATTGCATGTTATATTGTATTCTTCTTGAATTAACCTTGTCTTGAAGCCCTCAATTTCGTGGTTAGATTAGGACTTACCCTCGATTTCCATCCTTGCTAGCTTGACGTATAGGGTTTAGTTGTCACATTTCAACCTTAGAATACACTTTGACACCTTTTATTACATTTTTGTCATATTTTTCATCCCTTTAGGGCTTGATGTATTAAATATTCTAGGGTTGTTATGTGCCATCTTTCATTTCATAAAGCATTTGTTATCTAAACCCTAGTTTAGGATTGCATTTTCAGCCCCCTATCATTTCATGATTACTTGTTTTAAGGGTTGCTATATTTGTCCTGTTGTAACTTAGTTAATATCATTTATTGGCTTGGCCAGGCATGGCAATGGCATGGTATGAAAATGGGATGCAATGGAAATGGGATGCAATGACATGGCATGGCTTGGCAAGGCATGGCAATGGCATGGAATGGCATGGATTGAAAAGACATGGAAATGGCATGGCATGGATAGGCATGGAAATGGCGTGGAAACGACATGGCATGGCATGTCATGGCAAGGAAAGGCATGCCATGGCATGGTATGGAAAGACATGGCATGACAAGGCATGGCATGACAAGGAAAGGCATGCAATGACAAGGAAATGCATGACATGAAAAGGCAAGGCATGGCATGGCATGGTATGGAAAGGAAAGACATGGCAAGACATGGAAATGGCATGGAATTGCATGGCTTAGAAAGACAAGGCAATGGCATGGAAAGGAACATAAATGGTGTGAAAATGGCATGGAATGGAAAGGCAAGGTATGGCATGGCATGGCATGGCAAGGTATGACATGAAATGGCAAGGAAAGACATGGAAATGGCATGGCATGGCAAGGTATGACATGAAATGGCAAGGAAAGACATGGAAATGGCATGGCATGGCATGGCTTGCCAAGGCATGGAAAGTCATGGAAATGACGTGGAAATGGCATGGCATGGAAATGGCATGGCATGAAATGGCTTGGAAAGGCATGGAAAGGCATGGAAATGGTGTGGAAATGGCATGTCATGGAAAGGTAATGCATGGCATGGCAAGGAAAGGCATGCAATGGAAAGGCAAGGCATGACATGGCATGGCATGGCATGCCAAGGCAAGGCAAGACATGGAATGGCATATCATGTCAAGGCATGGAAAGGTAAGGCATGTCATGGCAAGGAAAAGAATGCAATGACATGGCAAGACAAGGCATGAAATGGCATGGCATGGCATGGAAATTCAAGGCAAGGCAAGGCATGCAAACTTTTTCACCTACTCTTAAAATGTCACAAACACTTCATTGGAGGGAAATGAGCTTTGGGATATCATTTTAAGTTATATCTCCCTAGAAAAAATGTTTTTTTATTTCTTGGGATGAGAAAGTTTTTTTTTTTGTTATTCTTGTTTCATTGCAATCCACATTTTGATTTGACTTTTTCCTTGCATAATGTTATGAAAAGTTATATTTATTGGTGTATATGTTAAAATGGGAAGCTACATGACAAGACATGGGAAGCTACATGACAATGGCATGGCATGAAATAGCTTGGAAAGGCATGACATGGAAATGGCATGCCATGACATGGCTTGGCAAGCAACAGAATTGGCATGCCTTGGCATGGCTTGTCAAGGCACAAAATTGGCATGGCAATGGCATGGCATGACAAGGCATGGAAATTGAATGGCAATGAAATGACATGGAAAGGCATGGAAATGACATGGAAATGGCAAGGCATGGCAATGGAATGACAATGGGATGCAATGGCATGGAATGGCAAGGAAATTCATGGCAATTCATGGAAATGGCGTGGCAATGGCATGGCTTGGAAAGGCATGAAAATGGCATGGCATGGCAAGGCATGGAAATGGCATGGCATGGATAGGTTTGTGGGATTGGGTTTGGGAGGGTTTGTTGTCTCCTTGTGTGATCTAACCCAAAAATTGGGTAGGAATGTGCAATAAAATATCATAGATGGTGAAGAGAGAAGAATAATGGTTTCAAGTCTCCCTAGAGGAATTTTAGTAGCATAGCATTACTTTCTATGGTGTGTCATGAAATGTTACCACAAAACCTTTATTTGTAGGTGGAAAATTATACCCATTCTAAGATATAGTTTCCATGTGAAATCTATTATTGTATTGATCAAAATCAATAAGTTTAGTGGACATCATGGAGGAATGAATAAATGCTATTAATAATTGATGGGTTTAACAAAATTTACATATACACTTTACACAACTGAAACAACCATGAGTGCATTAATGAGTCATTAACTAGTCTTTTTTGCATTTATGAAGGGTCACACATAAATCAAATGATTTTATATATGTCATGCATAGAAAGAGGGGAATAATGTCTGTGCCCTAGAAAATGGTCAAATTATGGATTGAATCAACTAAGAAACTAACAACTAGGCTTCTCAAAGGAATGTCAAGGGAAGGTTAGGGTTTGAAGAGCCCAACTTGTAACAACCCATGATAAGGTATTGGTAGGTGCATGTACTTTATATTCTAAATATATATGAAGTGTTTGGGTTGTCCAAATGTTGTGGACTTGCATAATTGAATTTTCGCTTATGCCATCTTCATAATTGAGTAATTCTAGTACTAGTTATGGAGGTTAATTGACATAACATTGAGCTGAGATTGTTAAGTGATTTACAAATATGTAGAAGATAAATGAGAAAATTTATTTATATAATACAATATTGTAATATGCCATTTTTTAGGTCACAATATTTTCAAGTGACCAGTATTTGAGGGTGGATTGTCATTGGATTTAGATGGAGATAATTCAAGAGGTAGTCCATATTGTTGGTTGTGAGTTAGAATATGGATATCCACAACATTCATGCAAATAATTCAGAAGGAATGATCCATCGATGATGTTGAGATACATGGTTGATTAGCAAGCAATGCTACTTGATAACCATTAATTTCTTATGGATTTAGCACTTAGCAATCTTTTCCACCATAAAATATTCATTAATGCGTAATGCAAGTATTTATAATCACTTTAGAAAAAAATCAAGGGATTAATACACATAAAAATCACACACTTTGAAATTCATATATTCATCAACATAAAATGCAGAAACAATGAGATTCATAAAAAAATGTGCCATGAAATATATATATATATATATAATCAACATCATCTAAATTGTATATTTTATACAAAATGACACCTCATGCCCAATGTACAAAGCAACAACAAGTTTCCTAACATAAAAGTCATCCATATGGTGGCCTAGATACAAAATGGCAGTAGTTGGTCAATCATTGACCACTGCCACCCTTGCCACCCTCAGGAGCATTCTAGAAATCTATATTTCTTATCTTATTTGAGGAAGCACCTCGAGTGGTTCTAGGCCTGGGTGTGCTTTGATGCTATGGAGACTACACAAAGTCAAAACATTGTTATAAGTTTTTTTCCTCAATGGATTCATAGACATACAAAATGATACTTTGTAATTTAACCTAAGACAACTCATCGCATATGCTATTTTAAATCATGAGGGTGTTACCCTCCTCCACGACCCCAATCTCATCATGATGCCACCCTACATAAGTTACAAGGATCAAGTCAATAAAATTAAACAAATATGTGTAAAATTAAACAAATATGTGTAAAATTAAATTCATGATACATAAAAAATCATCATCAACACATTATCTCACCGTGAATATCTCGAGCCTTGATGGAGATTCGTTGGAAAATGGAGCACTACTTTGTAAAACTCCTCCGAGGAAACCTCTGTCATGGAAGCTTCGGTGGATGGGGCCAATGGAAATGGTGGTGGGAGTGGGTGGCATACAGCTGCATCCACTATAGGTGGATGTGATGGAAGATGTGGTGCAAATGGGTGGCTTGTGTGTGAATCCAATGAGGATGAGTGCAATAAGACAGATTTTGGGGTCAGATACGATAAAATCTTGCAGGTTGTACAAGTGATTGCAACTTCCTAGGCCTGGATAAAGGTAACCCATAAACAAGGCCCAGGTACCCAAGGAGTGCAGTAGTAGTATATCTAGCAAATATTTCCGCAACCTGCCTACATATTAATAATATTGAACTATTAGTACCAAATAGTAAAATTCAAAAACATAAACACAAAAAATTTGAGAATTGTATGATATTTAACTCTACACATGGTACCTGTGATACACGTGACTTGTCCATCCCAGATGGACATTCCTTGGCATTGCCTAGTCCCAAATCCTGTAGAAACACACGAACATTAAAAATTTGAGGATGCCATAAAATAAAGAAATGACTATGGTGAATTTATCAAATGTGACACATACCTGTGTGTGGGGTGTGCCCAATGAGCATGCTGCCTCTACTATTGCATCAGTGGTGGGGCTAGGCATTGATGCATCCATTGGTGTAGAGGGTCTATTGCTCAGACATAACAATTACAAAACAACATACAATAAAAAATCTATATAAATACAAATAATACAAAATAAATATATAACGATGAAGAACATAGATAGGGTTAAGATACTAACCTCCTCCATGAAGCTATGATGTCCACTGGACTAGATAGGCCCATAACATGCCTGCCCACAGCTCGAGCATCTGTGAGGTTCACATGGACAACTACTATGTCCATGTGCCCTCTCCTCACTCTACTCTGTTGTGCATGTTGAAGCTCCAACCCCTCTATCAATGTCACTGGAAGGCACCTCTTGCCAAGATAGTGCAACAAAGTTACTATGTTGCACTAGGCTACGAGTCAATGATGAAATGGCTTGTTGTACCTGTTGCAAGCTCTTGCCTGGCATGCTCTCGATCCTGTGTGGACCCTCGACCCACCCCTTGGAAGTCACCCATGTCAAAGTAGTTGACATGCTTACCAAAAATAAACTCAGCCCATAATTTTCTCAGAAAAATATAAGGGCACCTCCTCGTTATTGCAGGGAGGTTTATCAAATACCATATACCACCTATCCATCCAGTTTTGACTAATCTGGGATGGATGCACCAGTCAATAGAAAGTCGTTTCTTGGTCAATGGTAATTCTTGTCCATTTCTAGGATCCCTAAATATAGTCAATATTCGTTGTTTTGAAATTTCCAAGTCTCTGAGTTGGTTTTTGTCCAAACAATGCTATAGTACTCATACATTATTTTCCTATAATAAAAAATAGAGGTCAATTTCCCTTGGACACTTGCAATGGACTTCACAATGATGTCCAAAGAAGTGGTCAGGGAGACTCTACTAGGCTCTCTAGTGTCCCTTAATTGTTCCTCAAGGCTTCCTAATATGACCAACCCCTCATCAATTTGATTATTTACATTGGGTGGCTGTGGTGGGTTGGGGTTTTGCTCTCCTTGATTTTCTTCTGAGCAGTTTACATTGTCTCCTGGTTCCATTTTATTATATATGCTGCAATTTATTAAATCATGGCATATAAATTAGATTGATTTTTAAGTCACTTGGAAAAAATTAAGTATTGAATAACAAAACTCTTACATAAAATTTTGCTCATAAAAATATTAACTTATATAAAACCATGACTAATAATAATTCTTCAAAATAAATTTGATTAATTATTATATATTATAATTTGTTTATATTACCATATTAATCATATAAAAATAATTTAAAAAATAAATCTCAATTATTCCTTTTTCATCTATTAAATTAATTAATTTTAATCAAATTAAAAATATATATTTTATTAAATATATAATATTATTTTACCTCTTCAACATTAATATTAATAATATTTATATTATAATCAATTTATTATTATAAAATTTAATGCACCACACATTGATATAAGTACTCAATAATGACGAAATCTCATTTTTATTTAAAAAATACAAACTTGATTAATATTTTTTTTTTTGTAAGTAAGTTTTTGTATTATATAAGATTCCTTCTCGGAACCAGGATCAAGAGTACATTTGCTTAGTCATGCGGTTGTAATTATTGAACTGCTCCGTGAGGAGAAACCAGTTCAGCCAACCGTATATAATAAGTAGCAAAATTGCTAACAGAGCAAGTGAAAATCTAAACTATTTAAATACCATGAGAGCTACTAGAGATAAAGTAAGGAACAAGCACTGTATAATCTGGAACATACTCAGGCAGGATGCTAGGCCAGGGTTCCTCTGTGACAGGTGTCCCGCTGGCGGTCCATTGCATATCCGTGGCATTATTGCTCTCATCCCCGTGCACCTGGATGCTGGCGTCCGTCTCCTCGGCTACCACTGCCGAAACTGCCTCGTCGTTCCCTCCTGCAGAGTGTGCCAAAGTCTCCTTCCGCGCGAGAGCGGTCACGGGCTCTGGAGAAACTGTCGTCCCGTCGAAATGCTGGCCTTTCCCTGTGGTAGCTTGTTGGTAACTGCTTGCATTGTCACTGGATGTCTCAGGAGGATCGTTGGAAATCTCTGGAGCGGTTAGAGGGGGAGTGGCTAAGAGCTGAAGAAGGATAGAAAGCCTCCCTTCCATTTGCTAGACCTGGAATTGGAGGTCACTCACCCCATCCCGGAGCTCAAAAACAAGGTCCTGTAGAATGGCAGAGTGTTCACGCGACAGGAAGGGAGAGGTCGTCTTTTGATTGTGACGAGGTTGGCCATGGCGCGACGGCGGGGGAGAGGAGGGGTGCAAGTCAGGGGGAGAGCGCCATGCCTGAGTCCAAGAGGTGTCAACTAAAGCTACACAACGAGGACCTGGGGTGGGTGAACCGGAGGGCGAGGAGGAGGAGCGAGGGCGTCGCGGGTGCCAAGGAGAGCCCCGACGAGGGCGCATATGAAGACGCGGCATGGCAAAGCTCGGCTTCTGCAGAAGGTCTGCAGAGCCAAGGTGGAGTGTGAAAGTCGCCTGAAAAACCATGAAAATCGCAGGACCAGAGTCTAAGCCACACAACCAGGCGAGAATGCCAAAAGAAATCCGCATGGTTCGATGCATAGAGTGGGTCGAGGGGGGTGGGATTAATGCCTCTCCCATCAGCCTTGAATGTGGTTTAAAGTCCTGGGGTGGCAGCTGCAGCGGGCACGAGCCGAGCACATGGCTCCGTGCTCCGCTGGCCTTCTCCCTCGCGCTCAGCCTGCCAGGTGGACCGCAATACCACCCCGATCGGGGGACAAACTTGATTAATATTAATAATATTTATATTATAATCGGTTTATTATTAATATTAATAATATTTATATTATAATCGGTTTATTATTATAGAGTTCAATTCACTCCACATTGATATAAGTACTCAATTATGGACAAGAACACAAACTTGTTTTGATAAAATTATAATTTTTATATATAAATAAATTTTAGCGTTGCGTCAGCAATATACGGCAATAAATTTAAGCGTTGCCACGCAATATAATTTCCAGTTTGCTCTAGTCATCCTATTTTTCTGGTCCTTCATCCTTTTTCTTTATGGAAGGGACGCATTTTCTTTTTCTCGGCATCTTTCACTCTCGATTATTTCTCTTTATTTTTTTGTTCAATCATGCATTTCTTCCTTTTTCCAGCAATCCTCGTCTTCTTTGTGCAATCCTGCATTCCTTCCTTCTTCCAGTCATCATGCAATTTTTTATTTTTTTTCCATCGTCTTTTATTCACAGCATCTTTCACCCGTTACTCCCCATTGTTATAAGGCCCTCCATGTCCCAAAGAATCCTTCCAAAAGATTATGAACGCATTTTCTTTTTAAAGTTAAATAATTGTGATTGAACTAAGGTTGTTATTCCTTTCTTCTTTCACTAAGATAGAGACTAAGCACTCTGTAGAAAAACTCATACGTAGTACTAATCTATAATGCAAAATACATTTTACATTTTAAATAATATCATGAAATGTTATGGAAAATAATAATAAACGATAATATTCAAAATATTCAAATTATGTTATAGACATGCATATCATGAAAAATTATATTAAAAACTTTAATGTGATGGTTATAGTTATCACTTGATAATTCTATTAAAAACTTAAATGGGTTATAAAAGTAGATTCCTTTGTCTTTCCACAAAATAAAACAAAGTTTTGAAAATACATCAAAAAGCTTGAGAGTTACTACTAAGAAAAGATTCCAAGTCAGCCAACATGCTATGTGTTTGACATATTTTCCCAAAATACATACTACCTAAAAATACACATTACTGTCAGACATAAATTAACACTTCCTTCCCCTTCTTGGCCCTTATCAGATTGGGAAAAACTTGGGCCTTCAATTTCCATTGGATCACATAGTTGATGTACTATTTCATCTTCCTTTGGCACATCTAATTGGTTTAAATTTTCTATTCCTTGAATTTCAGAAGCCATGGAGAGAAGTTTCATTCATCAAATGATTATTACGCTTCTTAGTCCATTACACTCTATTTCTAAAGCAACAAAGTGATAATTACATTTTCATTATGAGTCGTGCATGCTTGTTCCAATTCAGATCTTTTTGAGGACACTACCATCAAAGCATTGCAATTGGCCTAATTGATCTCCTCATGACATCTTAAAACCCGATGGATTTCTCTTACATTACTGTTATCCATAATTATTATGTTTGTTTTATCTAGATGGCCAAGTTATAAAGGACTGACTAGGGACCTATAATAAGCAAGAATAACCCATCCTTTTTGTTAGCACTAGGAATCACCCTCAGACTGTAATGAGAATAAGCCCAGTACCCATCAATTTATACAGTAAATGTAAATGAGTTTTAGGTGTTCAAATGGATAAGACTCAATAATAATAATGTTCTAACTCAAAAATCTGACTAGCATGCATAAGCAATTGAGGTCTGGAATCAACTTCCGTCAGTAAGTTGGAGTAAGGGTGAATAGAAGGAATACTTTGGTGAGGAGAGTGTAGAGGTCTGTCGTGGACATCAGGTCTTCCAACAACCTAAGGAGGAAAAACTTAAACGCAAGATCCTCTTGAATTCAAATAACAAAGAAACTGAAAGAAATTATAACAACACTATAATATAACATTTATCATAATACAGTCATAACAATCCATGTGAATCAGTCAATCATGAACTCTCTCAGTATCAGAGGCAAATAAGATGGAGCAATAAAGCTGACTTAGATTAACCAAGATGTCTCAAAAACAAATACATAACTAGAGAACCAATGTTCTTCACAAAAATATTACAATAGTAGGGGGGCTAGCTCAACCATTCAACCTTAAAAAAATATCAAAACTGCATACATATACTCATAATTATTGCAACCACCAGGAGCGTGATCGAGCCCCTGCATTCAAAGCTTCAAGTTGATACTCGCTCTATCAGACTGTTCAGGCCTTCTTGTGTCAGACGTGTGCCCGACTCAATTATGTGTTTTGCAGGAAAAACCGTCCATCAGGAAGCTTCATATTGACAGTCTTCCTTCATGGCTTCTCTCTGCAATTCTTTCCATTTATGAGGTGAGACGAGGTCTCAATTGTCACCCCTATCTTCAATAACTTCCTTCACTGGGATCAGGACGAGGCCTGACACCCATGAATGTTTCCAAGCAGTGCCCACGACTTCTTCAAGTCAATCCTGATGCCTCTAGGCTCTGCAAATATTCCTCCATGATCAATATGAGCGTTGTGGGTGCTAAGCTCCTTTGTGGACCTGCCCTTCATTTATATGACCTCCGGATGTGACCAAGCACTTACCCAAAAGGTGTCTCGCGACTTCGCGCCTTGGGTGCTTCGATGTGAGCTACTCTCAATTCTCCTGATTTTTGAAATCGCGAACTAGAGCCTAGCGAGCGCCAACTCCTCTCCTTAACCTTCAACAATGTGACCCCAGCTATGACCAAGAGCTTATCCAAAAGGTGCGTATCAAGATTTTGCGTCTCGGGAAGTTGAAAGAATACTCACTTCCCTTCTCTCGATTTCTGATCTCTCAAACTGGAGCCTAGCGAGTGCCAACTCCTCTCCTTAATCTTCAACAATGTGACCCCAACTATGGCCAAGTGCTTATCCAAAAGATGCCTATCAGGATTTCACATCTCAGGAAGTTGAAGGAATACTCACCTCCCTTCTCTTGATTTTCGATTTCACACTTGCCTCAGATCGACGGTCCGCAATTCCCTGTGATCCAATGGTCCATATCTCCTCTTTCTGTATCGGGATTTCGTGTCTCGGGAAGTTGAAGGAATACTCACCTCCCTTCTCCTGATTTTCGATTATGCGCTCATCTCATATCGACGGTCAACGACTTTCCTCAATCCAATGACTCGGATCAACTCGCGAGTTTGAACTTCGCGAGTCCTAATGACTCTTCCCTTTGACTTTTCCACTCTGTGAGTCAACGAAATGTTGATCTCTCACCACGTACCCTTCCAAGCACCAATGTTTAGGATTGAACTTGTGACTTCGGACCTCTGTCTGACGTTAAAATTTGTGAACATTTATGATCCCGATCGCCTAAGGGCCACAAATCTGAACTTCAAATGGAATCTCCTCCGTTGAAAACTGAACATACTCGCTCGCTTGATTTGAGTCCATATTAGACTGCTCTAAGTGTTGCGCTTTTTTATCGTGGCTGCGGATTGTGACCCTTGAAAACTATATGTGATAACATTTGGCTCCATAGGGGATGGCATGCTCCTTGCGAGCTGCCAAGAACAAGTAGTTCCACTGCCTTAGTTGTTGGGCTATGGAGTCATGCTCAAAAAAAATCCTGCTAAAGGAAACAAACTGAGAACTTAAACCATTCTATTTTAAAATAAAAACCAAACACACCTAATCCCGAGGGAGCTTATTTATGTACAAAAACTAAACTAACTGACTTTACAATGGGCTAGGTGAAGGCAAACTTCCACCATATCCATTCAAATTGTTTGATAACTGAATCCTTCGCTTCATCGCAAATGATCCATAAGAAACAAGGAAAGTGTGATAGATGGATAATTTCATTCTTATGATCACCCATATTACCTTCAAATGCTAATAAAAAGATCAAGCATACATGCTCCAAAGAATTTGAAAATTGCAACTTTATGTATTCATCGACAGGGTCATGAAACTGAAGGCAACACATGATTAACTTATCAATGGCTACCTTCATTGTTTCAAAACTGCTGATAGCTTGCTTGATGTCCTCTACAGGCACACTTGATTGAATGACAACCACATGCATCTGTGGGTCAAATAGCTGCTTACTGTGAACTGTAGGTACAAGTGGAAGAAGGGTGGACGTAGGAGGCTACTGGTGCACTGATGACTATTGATTTACTTATGGCTGTGTATAAACGATCTTTTCACGTGCCTCAACTAAGGGCTGCTCCTGATGAAAACTTCGAGTTATGTCTTCTGTGACAAGGCCAACCTCTACATCATCCTTACTATCTTCATAGTGATCAAATATAAGATAAGCTTGTTGCTCATCATCACTAGAATATTTATCAAAATGGGTTGCCCTTCACATCTATGATTAACCTTTAAAACAATAATTTCATCAAGAATATAACTGTTAAAAATATCCATCTCAGGAACAATAGTAACTGCTACTTCTAGCTATTCATACACATGATTTCTATCAATATAGGGTTGTTCATTGATACATGCTTCGAATACAAAATCATCCACAACTTTTCCTTCAAATGGACAATAAGAAAAAACTGCCTTATGCTCAGAGTTGAGATGATACTGACTTTGAATTTGTTAAGAACCTGAATACTTGCATACAGAAATACCACAATGATTCAAAGAATAATATAGAAAACAACAACTTTATTATAGAAACCCTTAAGGTAGGGAAACACCATACAATGGATCATATTATGGAAGGGATACTCTCCTGTTCACTTGCCTCTTCGAGGGGGCTTCCTCCTAATGAGATATCGCTCCAAATACAATACTTATCTTCATGTCCCATTACATTGCTTGAACCCCTTTATATAGTTCTACCATCACCTAAGAACATTCTAGAGGAGAAATCTTCTAGAAGTAGAAACTTCTAAGAAGTCCTCTTACATTTATTATATCTAAATACCCATTTATTATATCTAACTACCATAGTGGGCCTTATTTAATAATATAGTGGACTTAGTCCACCTTACATTGAATGGCCTCCACTATTATCACTATTGGCCCTCTGGGTCCCCCCACTACCTCTCTAGCTACCTTACATTCCATCCCCATTCAATGCTTGATGTACAACCATATACCAGGGTCCCATGGATAAGTGTGGACCATAATGTTGAAGTAGACTAGAGAACCAAGGTCCCATTGAGAAATGGAAGCCACCATGCTAAAGTAGTCCAACCGCCATTGTAAACCAGGGTCCCATGTCCAATTGCTCATGTGAACCCCACATGGAAGATATCGACACCCAATAACCAACTGAAAATGATGCTCCCAATACTGACACCTATCATGTGGATCCATGTAATAATATCCATCCACATAGTGGGAGATGATCAAAGATGAATTTGGAAGGAACAATATCATTGTAGAATATGAAGGCTAGACGCTGGTAACTAGCTCCTTATGTGGGACATTGATGTTCTCTACAGAAGGTGGAGTAGAGTCATCAAATAAAATATGGAAGTGGTTGTCATCCCAGAAATGATAACTATCCATGTATCAGTCATCACAATCGACCTCAAAATCATACCAAGCATATATTTATTGATTATATTCATCCCTAAGGTCCTCCATAATAAATATCTCCTACATGTTATCCAATGAATCTTGAATACTACGAAAACTATCATTGACGCCGTCTGCAAGGTCGTGCAATCTAGCATCCAATGTGTCATACAATTGAGATTTGAATTCTTCAGTAATTTGTAGAATTTCTTTGAGGGTTTGAGAGGAAATAACCATATGAGCACCCTATGAACTATTTAGTCCTGCAACCATCATGAAAAAACCCAAAAAATAGAACAATATGTTACAACAGAAAATCGTGGTTTTTTTCTGGAAAAACCCTAAAAAACTACTGAATTTAAAATCCTCATAACTTCACTTCCTGGACTCCATTTCGGCTGATTTGTTTTTTGAAATTGGGCGAAATTTTGAGAGGAACTCAGATATGTAATTTTTTTGGGCAAATTAGTCCTCTAGCTACTATAGAAATAAAAAAAATCGCACCACCGTCCATGGAAAAAACCCTGAAAAAATTGTAGATCTTAAAATTTCAATATCTTGACTTCTCGGACTTCATTTCAGACGATTTTTTTTTCAACTTGGGTTTTTTCTGAGAGGAACTCAGATATACAAAAAAATTCTACAAATTTTGCACAGAAATATACCAGAAATTTATGGAATGTCGCGGCCCTCTTTTTTTCTTCTCTGAAAAAAATGTGCAAAAATAAAAAATATTTGCCCACAATGTTTGCCAAGGAAAGTGCTCTTATACCACTTGTTAAGAACCTGAATACGTTCATACATATAGAAATACCACAAATATTTTGAGAACAATATAGAAAACCACAAATTTATTATAGAAACCCTTAAGGTAGGGAAACACCATACAATGGATCATATTATGGAAGGGATCCTCTCCTATTCACTTGCCTCTTCGAGGGGGATTCCTCCTAATGAGCTACTTCTCCAAATACAATACTTCTCTTCATGTCCCATTACATTGCTTGAACTATTTTATATAGTTCTACCATCACCTAAGAACATTCTAGAGGACAAATCTTCTAGAAGTAGAACCTTCTAAGAAGTCCTCTTACATTTATTATATCTAACTACCATAGTGGGCCTTATTTATTAATATAGTGGACCTAGTCCACCTTATATTGAATGGCCTCCACTATTATCACTATGGGCCCTATGGCCCCCCCCACTACCTCTCTAGCTACCTTACATAATCCTACCACAAGCTCGAAGGTTATCCTCCACTTCCCCAACATCCATGAATAACTGAGATAAAGATGTTTATTTCCTTTCTCTTAGGTGAAGGACAAGCTATGAATGCCGAGCCATGGCATATTAAACCATGGAAACATTCTCTGTGGGTCTGATCTCTACAGGCATATTATGATACACATGACAAAACCTCTTGTTGAAGACAACCAAGGATTCCTCTTCCCCTCTTCTCAAGGCACTCAAATCATCCCAGTACTGATCAAGGGACTTGTTCTCACCCCACCACTTCAAAAATGCATTGCATAATTTAACCCAAGAACCAATGGAGTCAACTCCCAAACATTTAAACCACACAACAACATCTCCAAACAACAAATTTGAGAACAATCTCATGGCAACATCATTATGAGAAATCTCAAATTGACCAACAAAGTTCTCAAAGGCCTCCACATGCCTCTCAGGTGTAACATCATCTTCCCCGGAAAAATGAGGAAGATATTTAAAGAAATTAGGAGGATAAGGATGAAAATGATATGGAAGCTTTAAAGGTTTAAAAAACCTATCTCTAATTCTAGTTTGAAAACTAGTGGGATGAATATGAGGCTTAACACACTGATGGAAAGGCTCAACAGTAACAACAAGATGTGATGATATTTGAGGAGGTTGTGGATCAGTTTCAACCTCCTCAGGGATGCAAGGGTGAATCCAGGAGGGTTCTCAGTATGAAGTTTATCTTTATGAATAGGTTGAGCTGAGGATATAGGATCAACATCTAAAACACAAGAAGAAAGTATGGCTTCTTTCTTCAAGGATGGATATATAAAGGAAGGTTGGTGATCAAAAGAATAAACAAAGAAAAATATGATCCTTTTTATATGTGAAGGGAAAAACAAAAATGAGCTGATAAAGAATAACAAAAGTTCATGCAAAAAGCTCAGAAGATGATACCTAGTCATTCCCTTCATCTTTATGTCAATAGGATCTTCCCCAATGGAGTCTCTGATTGTGGAGTTGCTATGTAGATGATTACAATAAATTTCTATGTCCCACTCTTGTCTACCATCAAGAGCTGAATCTATGTCGTTCTTCCCAGGGAGCTCTTCAATCTGTTCAAATCCATCCCTGACAACGACACCATTTATGTTAGTACTAGGAATCACCCTCAGACTGTAATGAGAATAATCCCAGTACCCATCATTTTATATAGTAAATGTAAATGAGGTTTAGGTGGTCAAATGAAGAAGACTCAATGATAATAACGTTCTAATTCAGAAATCCGGACTAGCATGCATAAGCAATTGAGGTCTCAAATCAACTTCAGCCAGTAAGTTGGAGTAAGAGTGAATAGAGGGAAGACTTTGGTGAGGAGAGTGTAGAGGTTTGTCGTGGACATCAGGTCTTCCAGAAACCTAAGGAGGAAAAACTTAAAAACAAGATCCTCTTGAATTCAAATCTCAAAGAAACTGAAAGAAATTAACGAAGATGTCTCAAAAACAAATACATAACTAGAGAACTAGTGTTCTTTACAAAATATTGCAATAGAAGGGAGACTAGATCAACCATTGAACCTTAACAAAAAATAAAAAATGCATACATATAATCATAATTTTTGCAACCACTAGGAGCGTGATTGGGCCTTTGCATTCAAAGTTTCAAGTCGACATCCGCTCTGTCAGACTGTGCAGGCCTTCTTGTGTCAGACGTGAGCCCGACTCATTTATGTGTTTTCCAGGAAAATCCGTCCATTAGGAAGCATCAAATTGACAGTCTTCCTTCATGGCTTCTCTCTGCAACGATTTCCATTTATGGGGTGAGACAAGGTCTCAATTGTTGCCCCTATCTTCAATAACTTCCTTCATTGGGATCAGGATGAGGCCTGACACCCATGAATGTTTCCAAGTGGTTCCCATGACTTCTTCAAGCCAATCTTGACGCCAGGGATGATTTTAAAGATGGAAATTTATTTTAAAATGTAGAAACCTTGGTGAATCTTACTAATCCTTTATATGCCAACTATAAATCTTTGGCGATATCTTTGTAAAAATATTCAAATTTCTAAGGATTTTATAAAGTTTTTATAAATTTTTGGCGATTTTTAATGTTAAATAATTTTATCGTATAGAATTTGGGTGAATCATTTTTAAAATAGCGAATCTTGTTTTTGGAAAAACCATGGAAAACTAGCCCATTAGCGAAATTTAGCCCCTAAAATCATCTATGCCTGATGCCTCAAGGCTCTGCAAATCTTCCTCTGTGATCAATATGGGAGTTGTGGGGGCTAAGATCCTTTGTGGACCTGTCCTTCATTGATATGACCTCCGTCTGTGACCAAGCGCTTACCCAAAATGTGCCTCGCGAGTTCACGCCTCGGGTGCTTTGATGTGAGCCACTCCCGATTCTCCCGATTTCTGAAATCATGAACTGGACCCTAGCCAGCACCATATCCTCTCCTTAACCTTCAATAATGTGACCCCAGCTATGACCAAGTGCTTATCCAAAAGGTGCGTATCAGGATTTCGCGTCTCGTGAAGTTGAAAGAATAATCACTTCCCTTCTCCCGATTTTCGATCTCGCGAACTGGAGCCTAGCGAGCACCATCTCCTCTCCTTAATATTCAAAAATGTGACCCCATATATGACCAAGCGCTTATCCAAAAGGTGTGTATCAGGATTTTGTGTCTCAGGAAGTTGAAGGAATACTCACCTCCCTTCTCCCGATTTATGATTTCTTGCTTTCCTTAGATCGACGGTCCACGATTCCCCGTGATCCAACAGTCTAGATCTCATCCTTGCGTATCGAGATTTCACATCTCGGGAAGTTGAAGGAATACTCACCTCCCTTCTCCTGATTTATGATTCTAGGCTCGCCTCAGATCGACGGTCCATGACTTTCATAGATCCAATGGCTTAGATCAACTCACGAGTTTGAACTTCGCGAGTCCTCATGACTCTGCCCTTTGAATTTTCCACTCCGTGAGTCAGCAAAATGTTGATCTCTCACCATGTACCCTTCCCAACACCAATGGCTAGGATTGACCTCGTGACCTCGGACCTCCGTCTGACATTAAAATTTATGCAACTTTATGATCCTGATCGCCCGAGGGCCGCAAATATAAACTTCAAATGGAATCTCCTCCGTTGAAAAATGAACTTACTTGCTCACTTGATTTGAGTCCATATTAGAGTGCTCTAAGTGTTGCGCTTTGTGCTCGTGGCTGCGGCCTATGGTTCTTGACAGCTATATGTGATCACACTTTGTGAGTGAGACAAAGCATTCCTTGAGGCCCAAGGCCAACCAAACTAAGCCCAACTATAGGGAAAAATAAAACATTTGTGTAAGGAGACGGATAAACGAACTTTGGGCCCTCCTAAAAATCACAGAATTCATAAACCACCAATCCACCAACATAATTTTCAAAGAGAAAAAGCTAGATTTTAAGTATTTTCCTTGCATTAGTTCTATTAATGGAGAGAGAGAGAGGGAGAATTACCAATATCTGAGAAGGGGATATTTCGTGTACAATAGATGGTTTCCACTGAAATTTATCCAAGTTGAATAGCTTCAAAGCCAACCCAAATTGCCACCAACCGAGATCAAACAATCTTAACACTAGCACATCAGAGGATGCTTGGGCTAGAGGGGGAGGAAGAGAGACTCTGAAAGACTATAACCCAACAAACACAATCCCAGGCACTAGAAATTTGCCACTACAAAGAGCCATACTTGGCCATATTCCCACATTGCTAGAGCCACGACACTCACCAACATTGATTAAACCTCTATAATTTTGTATGAGCATTCCATTCAGACAACCAAGATATTTAGTGGGTATATGTGTTATTTGAAAATAATGTATCAACATGGAGGTTATTACATAAGGCCATTTTAACAATTGGTGTATAATAAAATGGAATAATAAAGGTCCCTCACTTTGTTTGATTTGTGTAGTATTTGAGAATGGGGATGATTTTGCGTGTAGACCCTTCCATCATGTCACGAACAATGCAATGTGGGACATAAAAAAAAATATTATTGGCACCCATGTAATTCTAAGGCTCAAGACTCAAAATATTGGAGCTCAGTTTCATGAAGAACAAGACATTAATGTGATGAATAATTGAAATTTTGGAGTTAATTGTCTTGCATTCTTCATTAAGCAAAGATGCAAAGTTTCTAAAGTAGAAAATAAAGTCACTATCATTGCAAATGTTGATGAAATTTAAAATAATGACACAAATACAACCCAAAATGGTAGAACTAAGGAAAAATTATATTAATCAAACATAGATTAATAAAAAAATCCATGAGAGCTGAGTTGGTTCATGGATCTTGTGCCACTCCACCTATGAATGCACATACATCACCTCTCACAACTCTTAATTCACCTCTCACAACGCCCAACTTCAAATTTTCCAACCAATTACCCAATGAATACACCTGCCTCCTCTTTGAGTATGATAGTTTGTCACAGATAAGATGCATTGACGAGTAGAACACACAATTGATGTTGCTATAAAGCCATGCCCTCAGTATTGGGTTGAATTCCAATATTGCCGATGCAACGCTCAACAATGCCAGAATCAACCAAAACACTTTCTTGGTTTGGAGGAATAATCCTACCAAGTTTAAAAGCTTTAGTACTTTCTCTTCGGACGTCTACAAAATAATGTTAATGACTAATCATGCAGATCGACTCAGTTGTGAGCGCACCCTCATCCAACACCTGCAAGGTGCTCAAGTCAAAACATGTGTAGTATCACTAATCATAATGTCTCAAACAAAGACGGGAAAGACATCGTGCATACGCCTCAATAATCAGGCAAGGCTATTCATTAGGCCACGGGCCTCTCTTTTCCATAATCTCGTAGGATCCCACGAACCTAGGAGATAGTTTAGCCCCTTTTTCCAAACTTGATCGAACTCTTATGCGGTTTCAGCCGCAAAAGTACTCGATCGCCACATCGTAATTACGGTCAAATCAACGCGCATCGACATAAATCTTTTGTCGATCTTGCACTTCCTCGATCCTTTGTCTTATAGTTTGCATTTTATCTTCCTTTTCTTGGATTGCTTCTGGTCCCACCAGGACCTTATCCTCAAGCCAATCCCAACTCAAAGGCGTCTAACACGGTTGCCCATAAAGAAACTCGAAGGGCACCATCTTAATGGTGCTTTGGTAATTGTTTTTATAAGTGAATTCTACCGGTGATGAGAATTCTTCCCAACGCGTTTGTTGGTCCATCACGTACATGCGCAACATGTCTTCCAAGGTCTGGTTCATTTGTTCGGTCTGCACGTCAGTCTCTGGGTGATACGCAGTACTATAGTTAAGTTGGGTTTCCAAGGCCTCTTGGAAACTAGTCCAAAATAGTCCAGTAAACGTCGATCCACGATCAGATATAATCCTCTTAGGCACGCCATGCAGCCTCACAATCTCACTGATGAAAACTCTAGCAATGTCAGGTTCTTGATATGTCATACACACAGGAATAAAATGGGCACTCTTCGTCAGAGTGTCGACTACCACAAAGATCGAGTTGTGTCTCCTTGCTGTCAATGGCAATCCAACAATGAAATCCATTGAAATGACCTCCCATTTCGATTCCGGAATAGCGTGTGGTTGTAGTAATCCTGCTGGATGTCTATGTTCAGCCTTTACCTACTAACATTCTAGACATTTGGCCACATAGTTAACTATGTCTGCCTTCATTCCTTTCTAGAAGAATAGGGGATTAAGGTCCACCCTCGTCTTCGTAACTCTTGGGTGAGCCATGTACACTGCTCTGTGAGCCTCGTTTAGGATCAAAATCCTCAACTCGTCATTCGGTGGTACGTAAATCCGATTATTAAACCTCAATAATCCATCGTCGTCAAACGTAAGTCCTTCAAATCTTGGTACCATCATTGTGTTTTGTCCGATAAAATCCTTGACCTCCTTGTACCAGTCATCGTCGCACTGTAAAGTTAGGATCTTTTCACATAGATTCATTTGAAGAGACAACACCGAAAAGATGTGTGGTCTCTGACTCAATGCATCTGCCACTTAGTTCATTGTTCCTTTTATGTAAGAAATCTCAAAGTCGTACTCGCTAAGCAATTCCTACCAACGTCGTTGTCGCGCATTCAGGTCGCTTTGCGTAAAGATGTGTTGTAGTCCGCAATGGTCCCTTTTTAGTTCAAATTTTTGTCCAACAAGGTAGTGTCTCCAAACCTTCAAGGCATAGATAATTGCTAACAACTCCAAATCGTGTGTCGCATAGTTCTCCTCATGCCTTCTCAGTTTCCTAGAGATGTAAGCGATCACTCGACCATCTTGCATCAAGACTCCGCCTAAGCCTTCCTTGGATGCGTCAGTGCATACCAAGAAGTCCGTGTCCATGTCAGGGACCTTTAGTATCGGTGTTGTTGTCAACAACTCTTTCAGCCTCCGAAATGCTTCCGCGCATTTCTCGGTCCAAACAAACTTCTTGTTCTTATTTTGCAACTCTGTGATCAGATTTTCTATCCTCGAAAATCCCTTGACGAACTGTCGATAGTATCTTGCTAAGCCCATGAAGCCACGCACTTCTGGGACATTTGTCGGTGCAGGCCATTCTATAATAGCCTCGACCCTTGCTGGATCCATGGCGATACCTTCACCAGAGATGACATGCCCTAAGTAGTGAATCCTCGATTGATAAAATGAGCATTTGGACAACTTCCCATACAATTTATGCTCTCGCAGACACTGTAGTACCAAGCGCAAGTGCTCATCATGTTCCTCCGTCGTCCAAGAGTAAATCAAAATATCGCCAATGAATACTTGGACGAACTTGTCCAAGTACTCGCGGAACACCCTGTTCATCAAACTCATAAATACCCCCGGGGCATTCGTCAATCCAAACCGTAAAACAGTAAACTCGTAAAGTCCAAACCTCGTCTTAAAGGTGGTATTAGGGACTTCATCCTCCTTGATCCATAAATGGTGATACCCTGATCACAAATCGATCTTTGAGAACATCGTTGCACCCTTCATCTGATCGAATAGATCATCAATCCTCGACAACAAATACTAATTCTTGATCGTTGCCTTGTTCAATTGATGGTAGTCAATGCAGAGCCTCCACGACCCATCCTTCTTTCTTATGAAGATAACAGGCGCACCCCATGGTGACACACTCGGACGTATAAGTCCTAGGTCCAGTAGCTCCTTCAGTTGCATTCTCAACTCTTGTAACTCTGGGGTCGACATCCGATAAGGCGTTCTTGCTATCGATTTAGTCCCCGGTTTCAGGTCTATGGTAAACTCCAATTCCCTCTCTGGTGGCATCCCAGGTAACTCCTCTAGGAAGATGTCCGCAAACTCTCTCACCACAGGAAGGTGTTCTAGACCTTTCGCTACTCCCTTCTCGTTTAATGCAAAGATCGCATAAAGCTTACATCCCTTGTTCATGATCTTTCGTAGCTGCAAGGAAGAGATGAACCTCAGGGAAAATCTCTGGTTTTGTCCTACAATCATGAGTCTTTGTCCCTCATCATCGACCAAGCTCAACCGTTTCATCTTACAGTTGAGTATCGCCTCATGCGATTCCTACCAGTCCATACCGATCATGACGTCATAAGATCCTAAGATTGTGACGTACAAGTTGGTCCTGGTGACAAACTCTCCCAGGTTAAGGGTACAAACCATAACCTTGCCTCCAACCTTCTGTTTGGCTCCCGAACCCATCTCTACAAAGCTAAACTCATCTTGTTCGACTGCCTTTACCTTAATCCTTTTTAGCATTGCACTAGAAATGAAACTCTCGATAGCACCGGGATCTATCAAATACTAAGGGTCTGGTCAACGACGGTACCTGATGTCTCAAGTGCATTCGAATGGTGCTCTGCCTGCTGGTTATTCACCACTGTATGAATCCGATGGGCCTTGCCCAAAACTCCCATTGTAGTGGGTTCGACTAATCCATATGCTCTGACCCTTTCCTCTAGGCATTAATGTTGGTAATGTGGCTCCCCACAATCCAGCACACTTTCTTCGGTCCAGTAATCCTGGTACCTGAAGTAGAAGTTGAATTCTAACAATTAGGCCAAATTCGAACTTCTTGACCTTAATTTTTTGGGTAATTTGGTGCAGAGCATACCAAAGTAGCTCCAAAATGGGCCTCGTACTTGGGCATCGTGCGACTTCTTGGTCGCAAGGCGTCGAACTTGTTGAGTTGATGCTCAATGAATTCCTCAGAAAGATACCTCTCCTGGAACCGTTCCTCAAACAATTCCTCTGACACATTGTCGACGACAATGTTCAATGTGGCAGGAGTGTCTTCTGCCATATAAGAGCACTCCCTTTCAGTTGAAAGACCACCATGTGGACCTTCATGTTGTAGGTCGTAATCGTGAAGCATGAAGCACTAATCCTTGCTCTACAACCTTGCCTCGATGGCATAGCCGTCCGCGACACTCGTGGACTCGAGAACTCAACTCTATCAAGTTCTCGGTGGATGCTATCGGTACTAGCTAGGGCGCGCTGTGGACCCTTAGGGGTATAGGTGACCTGGCCTCATCTTAGTACCGATGGTGAATCAAGGCCCTTGACATTACCTAGAAAGGCCTTGTCAGACCATCATCATCCATTACAACAAGTGAATCCAGCCCAAGGACTTGTTCTTCCCCTTGGGGTTCGACTCTGAGGGTGCGGGAACTTCTGGAGGCATCACACCTCCTTCCACGACACCACATTGAGAACCTCTAAAGCATCCTCTAAATGTGATCACCACATGGACACGTTAAGGTTTTTAATTAACGCAAGGGTTAATACCCACGAGTTTACTATAGTGGAAAGCCTAGTGATCCACAGTTGTAGGGTTGAACCCACTCTGATACCATATGTAACGACCCACTTGTTACGACTATAAGCGAAGCAGAAGGTGCAATTTTTTTTTATTTAAACAGGATGACAACAACGATTAAAGCTTAACAACACATTTGACGGCGAGCACCATGCCCACAGAACAAGCAACTATGACTCCACACACTGGCACAAGAGCAACTGGGTGGGACATGTGTAAAACAACAAGGAGAAACGATTATCCACCCGACACAAGCATGACCATGCCTACACGCTAAAGGATAACATCCCCATCCCGACACAACGAACTTGATGACCAGTTAACTAGGACCTCGATGACACACAACCAAATGCTTGAAGGCGTTACAAACCGAAGCACCAACATGAACTTACGACGATCAACAAACCCACCACTAGAAGCACAGGCTTCGGCCAAGTGGTCATTCGCCTCTATCCAATAGGGTGCGCCATGATACCCTCATCAAGAATCATGTCGTCCCCACGCGATATGTGTAACAATAACCCTAGCACAACATGACCTATCTGGACCAGGGACTCAAGATAAATCCAGTGCGCTAAGAGTCATAAGAACTGACAAGAAGACTACACCTATTTGGGAACAAATCTCAAAAATACCTATTTGAGTCATAAATAAAATTCACATGCATGTGCTTGAGATAATAGAGATTAAAGATCAAGATAGCAGAGATTAAAAATCAAATTCTTGTATGTTCATTCCTTTAAATTAAAAAAAGTATTGAAAAATCGTACCAAGAAATTTCATGTTCTAGTGATAGGAGTGCAGTTGCAGATTAATGGGTAGACTAGAAGTAGTGCATTACAATAAATTAAAATAAGTTTTAAATGTCTACACGTAATTGAGAAATGTATATGCAGTCCCTCCGAGCAATTTCTTGAAGCACTTTTAAACAAAAAGGGATATTCATAAACAAATGATAATATGGAATTACCAGAGAAAGATAATGGTTTAAGGGCCTGAACGAAACGATAACCAAAAACAAACATTTCATGGCCAGGATTATAGGATTTTAGGGTTCAAACGTAACGAATATGCATAAGAAGATTCATTCCTAAACTTTCCTATTTGGTGTGATTTCAAATAAGAGCCTTGTGGCATGTCCCGAATAAGCTTGTATTGTTAACAAGAACCCAAGAGGAGGATACGATCCATATGTATTATCTCATGCAACAGATTTTTAATTGCACAAGTTCATAATACATTGTCAATGAACCTTCAATGGGTATTATAATTGATCTTCAGTGAGGTGTACCTCACTTTGATTCATGTACACTCGAACAAATTGAAATATTCTTTAAATTGCAACCACTTGAACTCTTGACAGTAGGAATTCTCATGCACCAAGGAATGCTTGTGTAAATGAATGCCATGTGAAGAGATTCAGAGTATGAAATCTGGAATCTCTCCGAATCTTCCAAAGCACTTCTTCTTGGAAAAATCTTTCACTGGGTGAAAAGCTATTGTTCAATTGTCCTATCAGGATTTTTTTTTCTTCTAGAAATTGTAGAAGAAAGTCATGATAATCATTGTAATCTTAAACAATTGGCAAGGTCTTAGATTGTAGTGAGAAATAAATATATGAAAACTTAGGAGTATCCTTTTAACCATAAATTTCACTAATGATAAGTTTTTCCTTGACATGAGGCATGCTCTAGATCGTCCACGCGAGGTGATACAAATACACACATAGTCTGGAAATGTTTGACACAAGAAAAATAACTTAAATTTAAACAGTTGCATCATGCATAGAATACAGGTATAATTAATAAGTAGGCATTAATAACTTAAATTTAGGTAAATCATCATAAATCGCTATCCAGGTTAGCGTAGTTCATGCACAAGCAAATCATGACCATAACTATTCGTATCTGTTAGGTTATAACGCTGCCAATCAAGAACATTATATAGCAGAATTAAAATGACCAAGTTGTCTAATATTAGCTATCGACGGTGATATCTTTGTATAATTATAAACTTGTTGCATAATTAAATCATTGTTCATAAAATTAAAGACATCAGTCTATGATAATTTGTAGTCTATAATATGAAAACGCTACTATTACACCTTAACATTCTTCATTGTCATCTCTTATATTAAAATGCAACCATTACACACAAAAAAAATGCAGATTTCATTCGCCATCAAGTATTAAATCTCTGAGGGATTTTACAGACCAATGCATTAAAAAAAACGCAGAATACATTCACCTTCAGAGTAGTAAATCGTTGAGGGATTTTACAGATCAATGCATTAAAAAAAAAACATAGATTACATTCACCTTTAGAGTAGTAAGTCGCTGTCATCCCAAGCCAAGGAGAAAAAAAAAATCACCCAGAATAATTTGAGGTCAATCACACTTGCTGGGTGTAAATCGATTCGAGTTCAAGAGGGGATTCAACACAGGCACAAACACTACAAATTACACAAGTCAGGGCTGTCCAAATAAAGATTCAACGTAGTCCCCAATGAACATTCAAATGCTGACATTCAATCACAGTCTAGAAATAAAAAGAAACGTTGTCATTAAGATCGCAGAGAATGAAGAAGAACATCACACAGAGGTATTCCATCGCAAGAAGACACAATGACCATCAATCATCCAAGAACAATCAACCGCAGTAGATGGCTGGGCAAAACATCCTTCGCTCATCATCCACACACAAAAAAGCAGGGCATTAGAATCTATAGGTCATTGTGCACCGAAGTGACGACTGTCGATTCGGCTCCTGGCCGACTGCTCAGGCGTGGATTGACTAACTAGGGATGAAGGCAAAGACCAGGCATAAACTCTTCATAAAAATCAACTAGAACCAACATGATAGTCACAACATCAAGGATCAAATGCCAAGGAAAACAAGTCAAGCAGCGAGCTTAAGGCTATGGGGGAAATTAAGTTCTCAATTAAAATGATAAGTCAACACCTTCCTTACACAGTTAAAAGTTCATAATTGAAAGCGTAAAGGCAATAATAATCTACCATGCAGAATTAAAGTAAGCGTACCATAGCCCAAGCCGTCTGCTCTGAGTCGTTGTCCCGTGCACTCCGTGCAGATCCCTCTTGCTAATCGATGAGACTTCACTGGTACCTCCCAGCCAACGCTAGGGGTAGTTTTCTTCCCCCTTAGCCCCCCGAGCCACAAAGGAGACACATACACTAACCAGAGAACAACTAGCTCCCAGCTCGCCTTGCAAGGTCGCACTACCACTCCTTGTCGAGCTGGGTATCCCAACTCCCACAAGCTAAGTCAGTTAAGTCTAAAATTCTGTAGCGTAACGTTACGAATAACATAAGGGATCCATCATCATCCCCCTCCCTCCTTTATATAGAGTTTCTAATTCATTTACTTTCCCAAAATCCCATTTAATTTATTGTTCAATAATTTAATTCATAAAAATCCTCCCCGTACATGTGTCACCCATCCCCTTCATTGCACCATAAATTAATTTCATTCATTAATTAATTACTCCTATTTCCCTCACCCACCTAAAGGCATTCCTAGAATCGCTCCTAGGTGTCCCCATATTCCCTTACACCTTTTAATGACTTACCCCCTTACTAATTTACTAGTTGAGTTCAATTTATAAAGTTCTTAAATGCAAGATACCTTACTAAGTTAGTCATTCTTCTTTTTCCCTTATGTTTCCCTTTCTCTTTTTGTTTCCCCCTTTTTCCTTAGTCTCCTAGTTCTTTTAAATTTCCCTCTTTCCCCTTTTCATGTAAAACTCAAATTGCCAAGTGTAGAAAATTATCTTTTTCCCCTTTTCCTTTTTAATTAGCATAAGAAAAAAAAAACTATTATTTCCCATTTTTAAATTTTATCCCCCAAAAGATTTTTATAAATTAATTGAATTGCTTACCCCCTTCTCGTCACATGATTAATGATTATTATTATTATTTATTTTTATTTTTATTTTTACCTAAATATATAATTTTTATCACAAGTATCACTTAGACCTAGATTTTATTTTCCTAGGCTAGGTGACATTTTATTAGGGAAAATGTTTTAAATATTTCTCATCACATTATTCGTTCTAAGACCATCTATATTTATTCATCTATTATTTAACAATGCGATGTGCCCTTCAGGACGCACTAGGTGCTCCAAGGGTGCCACTCGCCTCATTCTGTTTCCCTTGCATGACGTGCCCTTCAGGACATACTACGTGCTCCAAGGGTGCCACTCATCTCTTTCTATTTTTCTTGCGTGACGTGCCATTCATGACGCACTACGTGCTCCAAGGGTGCCACTCACCTCTTGACTGACTTGGTAGACATCAAAAACCCCTGGAGTCAATACTCCACCGGGTGATCTTGTGGGAGACTAAGGGCCTCTAAGGAATAAGGCCTCTGCCTTATTGAACACCCCTTAGAATCATCGTGAGCGACTGTCGCAGTCTGCCCTCATGACATTGTGGGTCTTCTCGAACTAGGTAGTCGTTATCCTACAGTTCGAGCCACGACGAAAGTGTCACTAGGCTGTGGCAGGGCTGTTGTCCACACCTCTCCCTCAACGTCTTTGGTAGTCGTGCGTGACCCCTCTACTCCACATGTGAGTCTGTTCGGCAAGCTATCGTTAGCTTGCATCATCAACGAATCATGTAAGAACAAAATCCATAATCATAACATCTAATCAGATGCACATATGTCATATATATACAACAATCAAACCCCAATATTCCACTCCCTGACTCGATCCAGAGTCCAAGGGTTTCATTGATGCCTCAACATCCTCGAGGTCCAAATCCTGCACACTCAGGAGAACCAAGTCAATATCACTTGTCTAAGTCAATACAACAAAATAACATATATTCACATCCATAATGCCTCATAATCATAATCAATGACCAATAGTATAATAATCTGGATCACTTGCAAGCAAGTGTCCTCAAAGAATAAGTTCGCTCAGTGTGCACAAGAGCGAGATGTTACAATTGGGGAGTTGGTGCTTCCCTCAGGTTGTTGCCTGAGAAACTAGGGGGTTGGAGCCTCTTTTCAGTTGCAGCTGGAAAACAAAGGAAGTTGGTGCTTCCAATGAATGTAATTCTTAAATACATATAAGAAAAAACATTATGTGGTTTTCTCCCGCTTTGGGTTTCCATGTAAAAACACTGGTGTACTGTGTATGTGTATGATTGCTCATTTGTTCATTGTTTATTTACTCTGCAACTATTAGATAATAATGCTACATTGGTATAACACTTGCATTTTATGGTGAAAAAGGTTTATATTGCTCTATTACCGATTCACCCCCCTATAAGTAATCCAACATCCCAATACATATGTACAATTTTAAAACCGCCTATTTTTACCAGATATCCTAGGTATCCATTTTTTCATGACATTTTTAATACCCCTTTTTATTTCTATCCTTAGTGTGGAAACATGACAGAACTCTTATATGCTCGCAAATCACAAATCACAAATCACAAAGGTAATTAAAAAATAACCAAACAAGTGAACTAACATCCCAACATAGGGATATACTACTACAATAAGATATCTTTAGGTTCAAGGGGCTTGGTGTTATACTAATTTCACCTCTCTTTAGTATAATACATGGTCATGCATTTTTTTAGGAAGGAGGTTTATTTAACTACAAAATATCAGAGTAGAGAACCCTTTTACATAAACTTATTTTGCATCTTCATATGAAAAAACACATGAAATCACATCCGAAAGATGACTTTAACTTCTTGCAAAACAACCTTATAGTTGAAGAACCTAGTGGTTTCATTTTGGAAAATGCACCATGAACATGAAGTATTTCCTTATGATTAATGTTATTCAAAGTTTCTTTACTAAATACCCAAAGGAAAGACCACGGATTGTAGAACCCAAAATCCGCCAAAGCATTTTGGGTTCATGGATGAAAGAATAAAAAAAATGGAGAGTGGAGGAGAACCATGTTTATAACATATATGATGTAACCAATAAGGCATAAACATTGAGATACAACCAACTTCATACATTGAGAAAATGGAAATCAAACAAGAGTATTATCCTTGTAAGTTATTCAAGATTGTCAAGTACAGTTTGTGAAAAAATAGAAAATTAAATGATAAAACATTGCCAACAAATTCTACTTGAGATATTGGGACTATCAGATTTAGGTGAAGGGAAGTTCCCCCAAAATAAGGACACTAACATACTCCATGCTATTTTGCAAATACATAGAAAGAGATAAGAGTTATTGTGAGGCACCCGCTTTCAAAACAATTTTAAATTGAATCTTTTGACGCTCGTAAGGCCTAATAATTTATATTTGAACTCTTTTTAAGCCTTCTTCAATTGGTTGAACATTATTATTATTGCAACTAAGACGCATCCAAAATTAATGTATTAGGGGCATGTTCAAGATACAATGGGGCTATAAGAATCTGAATCACCTACAATTTTAATTACCATTCCAGCTAAACCTTTGTGTTATGTACATTGGACTATGTCTTCTCTATAAAGGCCTACATCAGATTGGATTGTTTGAAATTTCTGGAAAAATCTCGTTGAATCAAATATAGAGTATTCTTCCAAACAACTTGAAGGTGTCAATATACAACTTTGTCCACAAACATTAGGAAACTTCAAAGTGTCGTTCACACATGAACCACTCTTTGCATCCACTGATGCATCATTACTAGTTGAGCTATCTGTGGATTTGGATGTACGACTATCTTCATTGCAATATCTTGAAGTATTTTAGACATTCATATTTTCAACCTATACAGAGTGCTAAGCCATATTGGAAAGGTTGAACCAAAATAAGGTGAGTCTCTAATCCTCTAATAATATCATGACTTGGTATTGAATTCAAGACCAAAAGAATTACACTAATTACTCTATTAATCACACCATTGATTGATCCATCATTCCAAATTTTGAACTCTATGTACTTTCATTATAATTAGTGGACAATCTCCTCCTTGCATTTTGTATTACAGTGCAAGGGTTCATTACTATCAAATCTGTGCACAAATCATTTAGGCATTTAAATATTATTATATCATAAAGTATCAAATTATATGCCATTAATTCCGTAAAATTTCAAAGGAGGGGACTCTTTGTTTTTTCTTAGTAGTGGTTGTTAAGTAGGAACCAAGGATTTGCAAAAAACATACTTTCCATCAAGTGAGTTCTTGTTGTCTAAGAAGAAGACAAGAAAAAATAACGTGGAAATTTGAGAATGTTAAAAGTATAATTCTATCAATAAATGGAATCTCGTCAACTACATTAAATTCATCTATATAAGAAAACACCAAATTTGCAGGGATGATTTTAGGGGCTAAATTTCGCTCATGGGCTAATTTTCCATGCTTTTTCAAAAAATGAGATTCGCTATTTTAAAAATGATTTGCCCAAATTCTATAGGATAAAATTATTTCACCTTAAAAATAGCCAAAATTTTATAAAAACTATATAAAATGCTTAGAAATTTGAATATTTTTACAAAAATATTGCCAAACATTTATAGTTGACATATGAAGGATTAGTAAGAATCGCCAAGGTTTCTACATTTTAAAATAAATTGTCATCCTTAAAATCATCCCTGCAAATTTGTAGAAGCTCAAGCCAACCCCTCTTTGTGTGGGTAGATGGAAAATGTGTTCGTAAGCTATGGTGGGTTAGAAATTTCAGGTTAAGGCTCCGTTTATTTTTTGAAATCTTCCTCCTTTGATATTGGCGGGACTTTGTTTTTCCAAAAAGGTACGTTGAAGAGAACCCCCATTGAACAATTAGGTTATCTTAAATGCTATACATTTATAGATGGCTTTTTTTTTCTCTCTAAGGATGTAGATCCCTTTAACATGGATTTTTTGTTTAACATATGATAACATGTCATAATTTAATATTTATTATATTGGATTGCTTTTTCTTGCCAAATCTTGAAAATTTCCTATATTTGCGAAAACCTACATGCTTTGCAAATAATTGTATTGGAAGTACATTTTTTGGGGTTATAGATAACTTTCATTCCCATGCAGGTGACATAAACAGATATTTACTTTTCTTTTTTTCCCTAGCACATGTATTTGATCAAGTTATTGAGGAATATTGCATTTTAAAAAGTGCATCAATAGGATTCTAGCATGGGGTATGTTTTATCTGACTAGTCTTCTTGTATTCACGTAGATCTCTCATAATCGTAAGTTGATAAAACCCTTTAGTATTTTTTTGATCTTGAATTTGATCTTTATTTTCTTTCTTTGGCTCATTTATGCTTTTTCCAAATGAAGAAGAATTGATCCAACATGCAACGCAAGAAACCAACATTGCAAATTATAGAAAAAAATGTGTAATTATTTCATACACTCACTGAAAACTGAATGACAAGAAGTAAAGAGTCATTTTTTGAACCTTGAGAGTCCACAGTTGAACAAATCTCTAGCATTGTTTCTCAAGATTAGGGAGCCCCTCTAACCATGCAATCTCTGGTAAAGAAAAATACCACCTGGCAAATTTTAGTATGTTGTTACTAATCCACATCAATGTCCACCTATCATGTAACAGGAAGCTAATTAAACGCCAGTTGAAGGGCCTAGAATCCCATAAAGTGATCCCAACTGATTAATATATAAGCTTCTAATCTTGTGAACATAATCAAGCTCACAAATCATAGCAAAGGGAAATGCTACTCATATACACTAATAAAATCATGTTTACCATAACTTTGCAACAGGTTGTTTAAGAATTTCTGAAAATGACAGGAAATAACAAATATGAGCTTATTGAAGACTTTGTCATGACACCACAAGTAATCAGTGAGGAAGTATGAGCAAGAATGAAACATAAAGGAGGGGGTTTCCACTCCATATTACCTGTACCAAAGAACATCCAATGTAGTGGTGTTTTTACATAAGATATACCCAAAAATAGATGGCACAAAAGCAATCTATAAAAAGAATTATATTCGGTATTCAAACCACCTATGGCTTCCCAAATATATTATTCTTGAACTTCAATGATTTTGGATTGATATTTCCACCCATATGTTCTTCAAAAACATCAGAAATATGTTAAAACGAACAATAATTGACAATAATGCATTAGGACTAAACAAGCAAAACATAGACTATTATATTATAATAATTGCATTATGTGCAATATTCATCTTATTAAATTATCCACACACATAGAAGGCATATTCTTAGCCAAACATGTAGTACTTAAACATTTCAAATAAATCAAAAGTTTGTAGTGCTTTTAAACTGAAGTTGTAAAAGGGTATTTGAGTGGGCCTAATAATTAAGAAAATGTGTCCCTTCCTTATAGGTCATAGGATCAAATCCAGAGGGGGTAGGGTATGTACACCTCTGTAGACTAAAGCAATCAAATTACTAGACCATAACCTTAAAAATACATTATTATTTAACCACTCAAGTACCTCTTCTAAACATAGTTATATTTACATTATTAAATCTTATACTACCTTCTTTTGATTTTAATAATGTGACAAAATCCTACATAGGCTCAATCTGTTGACTACTAGACAATGTGTTTAAACCGATAGCCAATTTATGGCAAGATTTATGTATGAACCTTGATTGAATGTGCTCCTCCCCATGCTTGAGAAGGGTGGATCTTGTTGGGCTTATGCCTGCATTGTGAGCACCTCTATGGCCCCTAATTTTTCTTTTACCTCTGTTCTAGCCCTCGATTTGGACCATTTTTGTGGTATATAGTGGAGATCCTAATGCATAATCAATTCGTTGAGATAGCTGAGCCTGTATTGCATTAGAGTGGATAGTTATCATGTTGTGCATTCTACTTTTCTATATCAAAAAAGAGAACTTTTGCACCCGATATAAAAATAATAATATCTTATAAATGACAAAATTTCTAAACACACAATATGGTAACCTACATGAAATCACTGGACCTATGCCTAAAATCTATAAACAAAGAATATTCCTAACTAAAACTATATGTAGGGTGGGAAGGGCTGACTTATGGTTTTCTTTATGGATAACAACAATTTTGGCTAGAATTTCAAGTAGTCAAATCTGATTCAAGGGTGTCATGAGTGGATGCAGTCCCAGTCAATTTTATTGATATGTTATATTAGAATTTTGCAAAGTTAACAATTTTCCAATTTCAGTATTGACAACGTTGTAGCATTTCCATCAGATTCTATCATGTATTCAGATCAAGCTCCTTCTCTTCCTATTACTCAAGACCTAATGGCCAAGACATAATATAAATCCTACCCCCTACTTCCTACTACATGACATAGGGTAGGGTAGTTTCGACTTGCTACGAGGGCTCCTCCTTCTGATTACTTATTTTTCATCCAACGCTCCCCAAGTAAGTAAGTAACACAACTTTGACATTCTCCTCGGCCAGTAACACAGCTATTCCTCTTTATTCTATCATGTATGGAGATATGGGATTGGTATTTAATCAACTATATCCCTCAAATATCTGCCGATAAATAGCAAGAAACTCCCAGATACAAGTAGTTCAAAATTGGAATTAGTTGAGGTTTCATCTCCAAATTTTCAAGCCAATCAATAAATGAAAACACAGACATAACGAATGGCATGGATTGCTGCTTTGCATAGAAAGGTGAGTACTCTTTCCGTGATCTGGAAAATATATGTTTTGTGGAAGATGTTTATGACAAGAAGATGTATCTACTATGGATAGTAAATGTAGCCCTTAATGACCAACCAAGAATGAGGTTGTTGGAAGGACATTTAAGAAAAAATAGTAACATGTGATGCATGATCATGCTTTTACTTTAGACCTGATTTTAGGCACATGCTTTTACTAAGATTTTACTTAATAACACATCTTATGTAATGACATCACATATTTAATGACAAAATGGGTGTAGACTTTAACTTTACGCAATCAAAAAACATTTAATAGTAAAATTTAAAAGATTATATATGTTAGGATATATATTGTGAGAATCCAAGACACTTTAGATTTATAATCTTATCCCATCAAATACATTATTTAAAATTTTGCTTTGTGTACATCAGGTTTGTTCACTCTTCCCATTGTATGGCCATGAAACATTTAATATGGACATGAACAATGCAACACACTTTACTAAAGAGAGTAGTTATTCAATATATGTCTTTTATTAGTTATGTTTTCATCTTCAGAGAAAATTGCTACTTCAGTCACTGTGTGAAAAAGTTTCCATTTCTTTCTAATACAAGACGTGATTAAAAATATATATACAAATGAAACAAAAATCTCTACAAAAGCTAGCAACTGCAACACACTGGAATACTTACAACTGTTATAGACAGTTGTTTGAATTTCCATATTGAAAAAGGAATTTTTTCATGCAAATCGTTATAAGAGACATCTCTTCAGGAACAATTAACACGAAATCAAGTCAAAGGTATTTTATCAAATAACAACTTCACAGGTACATAACAACTTTGTTTGGCATCCTATATATCATCAAAAGACTGCCCTGTTTCGAGCATAATACTTACCATTTATCTACAAAATCAGTAACGTGTTCATCTTGAACCAGACTTAGTGTTGGGATACGGTGTGGTCTTCTTTATTGAACTTGCAGTTGATTAAGAATTTTTGTTTGTTCTTTATTGAACTTGCAGTTGATTAAGAATTTTTGTTTGTTCTTTATCGAACTTGCAGTTGATTAAGAATTTTTGTTTGTACAGAGAGACTTTATGGGTAGAGTAGACATTTTTTTGATGAGTTTCCCAATGGGTTTTCCAGTGAGATTTCATGTGCCATTTTATTTGGGCATGGCCTGCTTTAACCACCTTTCTCTTGCAAGACAAGAGAGAAGAACTCCCAAGAATTTCAAGGCAGAGCAATCTCGAATCTCATCCACATAGACCATTTCCTTTAAGGTCATTGCATATACAAGATAATCAATCGATTGTGACCAACATATATTTTATAGAGACCTATTAGGCCCATTAAGTATATGGCTTGCACACGAAAATGGTAAGATTTATAGAACATACAACCAACCTCTCTAAGATAGAAACCCCTTTGACTAGTTTAAAGAAAAAGTTTGGGCAAGTTCATTACAACTTTATTACCAAAATTTAGCTTGCTTCAACTCAATCAGGCACAATCAAGTATGTGGATGACCCCGTACACAATTTTTCCATAATGTGGTTTATTGGTTGACTCACAAATCCATAATATGGAAACTGGTTTATTGGGTGACTCACAAATCCATAATATGGAAACCGTTGGGCAAGATCTCCATGGTTTCAAGAACCATTGTAGTGAGACAATGAAGACAAGCCCAACTAGTTGTAGAGATATCCAAGAGTAATATAATCTGTTATGCACCAAAATGCTGGTATGAAAATATTAGTGGACATAAAAGGTATGGTGGTCAATGAGCAGTGTGACAGAGCCTTCTATTCTTGTAACAAATTTTTATTCAGTGGTAAAAATCCAGGGAAACAAAAAGCTAGAGTCACTCATCTATTTATCTAGAATTTTGATCAAATTTTTCATCTAGAATTTTGAACAATTTTTTTATTTAGTTTTATTCATAATTTGACATTACCACTCCGTGAATAAGATTTGGATCACGGTAGATATTTTCTCATGCCTGGTATTTTTTCCTAATTCTCACCAAATTTGTTACAGGAAAGAAGATTAATTTATTACAAAATTAACTTACTACTCGGTGTAAGGCAAGGTCAAGAAAGTTAATCAATGAAACCTGACATGATCAGCCTACCACTACCCCTCACACCACTTCCTCAAATCGATGGTGTCATCCTGGTAGGTCCAATCAAAAGTATGAATGGCATCTTAACCTATATTAACTTCATGTTTGAATAACCTATCCATCCAATTGTATCATAATGGATTTTGACATAACAATTACTTTGTTGTATAAATCCAATGATATGAAACCCATCTCATCTTGAACCCATCATGAACCCATATAACCATGAACGAAAAAAAACAAAAATCCCAGGATCCATTGCACACTACAACGCCAAAACAAATAGCATGAACCAGAGTGTTAAGAAGGGCTACCTAAAGAATCTCCAAGTCCAATAAAAAATCAAACAAAATCCCATAAGAATTGAGTAGCAGAGACAATGACCTCAAATCTCTCTAAAACTTGCCACAAGACCAAAAAAAAACATTGGGAAACAAGAAGTTACTCAAAATTTTGTGGAATTGTTCCATTGTCAAAGTTCCTCTACAAACAATGAACGACAACCTACTCAGTCAGTGTGCTCATCTGCCTCTCCCCATCCTCTGCTTCTTATCCTCCATCCTTTTTCTTTACTTCGAAGGCACGTATTTTCCTTTTTCCGCCCTCTTCTCTTTCGATTCTTAATCTTCTTCTTTGTACTATTATGTATTTTCTTTTTGGTCGAGCATCATCTTATTTTATTCAAATCACCATCCTTCACCGGTTACGTACAGTATCATCGAGCCGTCCATATCGTTAGACTGAGAAAAAAAATGAAGGCATTTTCTCTTTAATTCAATGTGACAACTTTGACGACATTTTCTCTTTAATTCAATGTGAAAAAAAATGAAGGCATTTTCTCTTTAATTCCATGTCCTTAGATGGAGAAAAAATTTATACCTTACGTCAATATTCTTTCACTTTGACGGCAAAGAAAAAAAATAAGAGTGGACACCACTAAGGAAAACTTGCTCTTCATGCTAATTCTTTGGGCACCCGCAATGGATTTCTTCCATTATCAGATTTCCAGTTGGCTCTCGTCATCTTTTTTTTTTGTTCTTCATCCTTTTCCTTCTAAGAAGACATGCATTTTTTTTTTTTTTTTTCAGCGTCTTTTATTCTCGATTATTCCTTCTTATATAGTTTCGAACATAGCAAGATTGATTATATAGTTTCAAAAACTAAATAGTTTCAAAAACTAAATGGGGCTCTAGAGGCCACGTGTCATTTCCTGCATAGATATCATATGTGCTTCATGTTGCTTGTCACGTCTCTGCTGCAGTTTCCATTTGCCTCTACTACTTTTTCCCCATCCCTCTGCATTTATTCCCAATTCAACCCGGCAGGGACTACGTTGCCATGCAACACTTGTTCAATATGTGTCTTTTATTAGTTTTGTTTTCATCTTTAGAGAAAATTGCTACTTTAGTCGTGTAAAAAAGTTTCCATTTCTTTCTAATACAAGACATGATTAAAAATATATATACAAATGAAACAAAAATATCTACAAAAGCTAGCAAGTGAAACACACTGGAATACTTACAACTGTTATAGATAGTTTTTTGAATTTCCATATTGAAAAAGGAATGTCCACATGAAAATAGTTATAAGAGACATCTCTTAGAAAACAATTAGGATGAAATCAAGTCAAAGGAATTTTATCAAATAACAACTTCATAGGTACATAACAACTTTGTTTGGCATCCTATATATCATCAAAAGACTGCCATGTTTCAAGCATAATACATACCATTTATCTAAAAAATCAATAACATATTCATCTTGAACCAGACTTAGTGTTGGGATACGGTGAGGTCTTATTTATCGAACTTGCAGTTGACTAAGAATTTTTGTTTGTACAGAGAGACTTTATGGGTAGAGTAGACATTTTTTTGATGAGTTTTCCAATGGGTTTTCCTGTGATATTTCATGTGCCATTTTATTTGGGCATGGCCTACTTTAACCACCTTGCTCTTGTAATAAAAGAGAGAATATCTCCTAAGAATTTCAAGGCAGAGCAATCTCCAATATCATCCACAGAGACCATTTCCTTTAAGGTCATTGCATATACAAGATCATCAATTGATTGTGACCAACATATATTTTATAGAGACCTATTAGGCCCATTAAGTATATGTCTTGCACACAAAATGTTAAGATATATAGAACATACAACCAACCTAGACATAAACACCTTTGACTAGTTTAAAGAAAAATTTTGGGCAAGTTCATTACAGCTTTATTACCAAAATTTAGCTTCAACTCAACCAGGGACAATCAAGTATGTGGATGACCCCGTACACAATTTTCCCATAATGCAGGTTCTTGGGTGACCTACAAATCCATAATATGGAAACTGTTGGGCAAGATCTCCATGGTTTCAAGAATCATTGTAGTCAGACAATGCAGACAATCCCAACTAGTTGTAGAGATATCCCAGAGTAATCTAATCTGTTATGCACCGAAATGATGGTATGAAAATATTAGTGGACATAAAAAGTATGGTGTTCAATGACCGGTGTGGAAAAGCCTTCTACTCTTGTAACAAATTTTTATTTAGTGGTAAAAATCTAGGGAAACAAAAACCTAGAGTCACTCATCTATTTATCTAGAATTTTGATCAAATTTTTTATCTAGAATTTTGATCAAATTTTTGATCTAGAATTTTGATCAAATTTTTTATTTAGTTTTATTCATAATTTTACATTTCTACTCCATGGATAATTTTTGGATCACGGTAGAGATTTTCTCATGCCTGATATTTTTTCCTAATTCTCACCAAATTTGTTACAAGAAAGAAGATTAATTTATTACAAAGTTAACTTACTACTCAGTGTAAGGAAAGGCAAAGAAAGTTAATCAATGAAACATGACATGATCAGCCTACCACTACCACTCACACCCCTTCATCAAATCGATAGTGTCATCCTGGTAGGTCCAATCAAAAGAATGAATGGCACCTTAACCTATATTAACTTCATGTTTGAATAACCTATCCATCCAATTGTATCATAATGGATTTTGACATAACAATTACTTTGTTGTATTTGTTGTATAAATCCAATGATATGAACATGTATACAAGGCCAAATATCTCATCTTGAACCCACCAGGAACCCATCTCATCTTGAACCCATAAAACCATGAACGGAAAAAAAAAAAAAATCCCAGGAGCCATTGCACACTACAACGCCAAAAAAATAGCATGAACTAGAGTGTTGAGAAGGTGTCCAATAAAAAATAAAAAATAAATCCCATAATAATTGATTAGCGGAGACAATGGCCTCAAATCTTTCTAAAACTTTCCACAAGACCATAAAAAACATTGGGAAACCACAAAAACCAACAACAACAAAAAAGAACTTTGACAAAAGTTTATTAAATCAAAACCATAATAAAACAAAGTTATTTACGCCTTTTAAAGGGACAACCATGGAGGACTAGAGTGAAATCTTCATATTTGAGGCAAACAAAGGCCCTTGTCAACAAAATGAAAGGTAAATTTTACTAAAAGAACAACTCCAAATGTAATGGAACAATCAACATTCCTCTACGGATCAAACTGGGTATTGCAACTCACCTGCAACTTCTCCAAATCCTTGAACTTGCTCAGATCGTTGGGTGTTCTTTCGATTTCCCTAGTGCTAAAGACCCTCAATATGTTTTGACTGTTTTATCCAAAATGTTTTTCACCCGCCTCACAACCGCTAAACAATGTGTGCACAGGCTGCTCCCCAAACCCTCCCACCCCAAAAAATTCCACGCCCCACCCCACAAATACCTATGTTCATCTATACTATTAAACCCCCCCCCACCCTTAATATTAGCCAATATATTGCCTACTCATTTCATTTATTTTTCCACCTCGAATATGAACATATGTGATATCATATTGGTTTGGCAGTGAAGCCCCTGCCTGCCCAACATCACCAAAACATTCCTTTATTCATGTGCCATACATATACCAAGCATGTACCAAAATCACCAAGAACTGTCTCAACGTGTATCATACCATCATCAAGATATATGTCTCAACAATGTACCAAAACATCAAATATATGCAACCAACCATATACCTCAAGCATGTGCCAAAACCATGTACCAAAATGTGTGTCACAACCATGTACCATATCATTCATGATATGCCTCAACCAAATACCAAAATATATTCCATAAACCATGTACCATAACATCACCAAGATGTGTCTCAACATGCATCAACATCACCAAGAAATGTACCTCATACATGTGCCAAATATATGCCTCAAACCATGCACCAAAGATGTGCATAAATCATGTGCCAAAACCATGTACCAAAATGTGTGTCACAACCATGTACCATACCATTCATGATATGCCTCAATTAAATACCAAAATATATTCCATAAACCATATACCATAACATCGCCAAGATGTGTCTCAACATGCATCAACATCACCAAGAAATGTACCTCATACATGTGCCAAATATACGCCTCAAACCATGCATCAAAGATGTGCCAATGTCTCAAAAATATACCAAAGACATGCCTCAAGCATGCATCATAACATAACCAATATATAACCCTCAAAACATGCATATAAACATACATTTAACTCTATAACAGATCTGACTGCATCATCATACCTTTCTCAGACTTCAGCAACCTGGAACAAGCATCCCCTTTACTTTACCTCAGCCTCGCTACTTCAGATTTACCAATAGTTCAAGTGTTCACTAGATATATATTCAATGAACTTACGTATATGAATGTGAGACTCTTGATGTGTATTTATACTTTTCAAGTGACTTCTTTTGGGGCTAACCTGTAATGATTTTACCCTTTATCGTGATTTTAGGGTCAACTCATTATTTTTTGTTACAACCGTTTTACCCTTTAATTAATGAATTGTAACTTCTTGTTGCAATCGTTTAGGGACTTCTTAACTTTTAGGTTCAACTCATTATTTCTTGTTACAACCATTTTACTCTTTAATTAATGACTTGTAACTTCTTGTTGCAACCATTTAGGGACTTCTTAACCATTCTTCGAGGCTTTTGAACTTCATGAGGACATAACTCCTCAACCATGAGGAACCACGTGGCATACCACCTGTCATTGGAAATGGCGTGACGAAGACTATCCATATATTATGGTTTTGCATACATGTTCCATGTCCTTCATCCTCTTTTTTCTAAAACAACTTTGGGGCCCATGACCACACCGTCAGGGCTTCTCAACCACTTATCCATCTTTCCAAGGATTCTTGTAGACTTGTTCAAAGTGTCTTCCTGTGAGGGCCATGCTTAAAGCTATGCCATAAGGGGACCACTTTGGAGACTTCTCCAAATACACGCATCACTTCTATATGCTTCTTCTAGGGTTGACTAGGGTTGACATCAATGACAACCAAGTATCCAATAGGGCCCAACATATATCTCTTTTTCAAGTTGGTTAGTTTGTGTGGACATGGAGGCCTTAAATGTCAAGGTTGCATTAGTCATCCCCAACAATCACTTCGCCTTATGGTTCCATAAGTGGAATAATTAGGAATTAACGATTTCATCCTCTTGATAGTACAATGTTCGTCACTACTTAATCACCTAGTCTTCCAATTTTAATTCAAACGTTCACAGGCATGTCACCCATTTCTTTCTCAGTGAATTTGATCAGTTCCTTCCTCCTCCATTCCCTCCTATCAGCTCCCCATACATGGCTAGTAGTTGGAGAAGCACGATCTTGAGACTAGATAGAATTGAGCAAGACATTGCATACTTCGAAACTTCATGCAAATAATGTAGGAAAGGATGAGAATCATTTCTACTTAAATCCTGTCCATCCTTGAACTTTCTCTCAAACTTAGGAAATCACTCCAAACTCTCTAGGATGAAGGAAATTCCATTCGCCTCCAATTGGAAAGTGTGCAGGCCTGCTCGACTCTTCATGGAAACAAGGAGGATTCAATTCGACTCTAAGGTAGGATCTTCCCATGCCCTCTCATCTCTCCTCCTAGAACTTAAATCCTTTCCACCCTCAACAGATAGGGTCATCTCGACCTCAAAATGCAACCCCTATCCATCAATGTAATGAAGACTCTATATTGGTTTTTTCTAGGCGTATTTTACAGAGTTTTCACTATAAGAAATTTTGAGTTTGATTATGTATGTAAGTCTCTCATTAAGCATGTTTTGAAAAACATAGGTGATTGGTCTATTCTATGGGGGATATCTCTATGTAATCCTAGCAATATTTGGAAACTCTCTGTACATTTTACTGCCTTTGGGGAAACTTTTACTTTGATATAAATTTACCATTTCAATGAAAACAAAAGAAACAATTTACTACAGTGATACTGATTTTAAAAAATCTTGAAAAGAAAAAGGTGATACTAGTGAAACTATTTTAAAAAAAAAAAGAAAAAAAACTCTAAAATACGTCTCGAAAAATATAAATATGAAATGCAAGGAGTGACATTGTGGTTGATTTACTCACATATGGTAAATTTGTAACCTCCTAGTGTTGATCCTTTGGATGTTTTGGATAAAGTTATGTACAAATTGTAAATAAGTGTTTATATTGATGGGAGTCAAGCCATGCGAACTTAGGTAAAATAATGCCTCATGTATATGATGTAAATATCTTGTATGAATTCCAAGTGAGAAACTCAAGGCCAAGGCTCGACTAATGAATGTCTAGGTATACAATTGATATAATTATGCTTTTGATATACCATGTGGTATACCTTCCATGATATACTCAAGATATGTAAATAGTATTTCAAAAATTAACATAAAGGTCCAAGGTTGGTTGTTAGAGTCCACTAGAGAAAAGGAGGAAAGAGAGGTATAGTGGGGGTGATAAATGAATCCTAAAGTTGCTTAATTTTCCTAACTCTTACTTTTTTTCCTTATTAGCATGTGATTTATTAAAAATATCAACCACCGATCATTAGATGTAGGTGGTGGTTGGTGGGGAAATACACCTTCCATAGTTATGAGGGCATGAGGGTTGAGTACAAACACCATGATGAGTGTGAGAGACTTCATCCTCATAGGTGTTTGAATATCCTTTGTTCCCTTGCACTCTCTTTCATGCTAATTTGAATTAGTTCAAACACTATCATCATTCTCATGCTAAATCACTCATTCTTATGATCTAGGGAATTCTCATTCAAACCCATTTTCACAATCACTCTCATCATTCGAACCATTTTCTCATGTTGATGCACCTCTAAAGTTTTGGAGTTGTTGGCCCTTGACCAAGTTTTGGGAGATTCTTGGTCATATTGACCTAGTTTGGGACTTCGACAGCCTGTCGAAGGAGGAGTGCAAGACGAAGAAGATATCACGAGGATCTTGGCCCCTTTTTGGGTCATTTTTGGGTTTTTGGGATTATGTAATGGGATTGGGATGTCAGCCCATGGGTTTACCCATGTTTAGGACTATTTTGTAAAGCATAAATAGATGTCTAGGTGATGTATGAGGAAGTTCGATCTATGTGATCGAGGATTGTAAATGCTTTGTGCATGACTGTAAGAGACTTGCAAATCTAAGTGCAAGTGATTGTAATAGACAGTGAAGGATTTATGATGTAACGTAAGGAAGAAGGATCTAGCGAGCTGTGCAGATCTTCTGTCCTATGTGAAGAAGGGTTTTTATGGCTCTGTGCTTGTAATCTATTGAAGAAGCTAATAAAGAAGAAGAGTTGTTGGGCGTAGCCCCAGGTGGGGGTGAACCATCGAAGTGGATATTGGTTAGATCTTGATGAACTGTTGATGCTAAGTGATCTATTAAGTATTACCTCGGGTGAGACTTCATCTTCTTCGCAGGTGTTTCCAAAAGGGCCGGTAGTTAGGGTTTTGTTGGTGCGTTGTTGTAGCATTGAACCCTGGGTCTGCCCCTGTGCCAACAAATGGTTCCATTGTCGGGACTTGAAACTGTGATTGTTGGGAACTAAAGTAAAGAAAAGAAAAGTCCTGTGCATAGATCTAATGCTGAAGTGCGCAGTATCAGAACTGAAAATGTGATTGTTGGGAACTGAGAAAAAGGAAGCTTTGTGCAAAGACTTGATCTGAAAATTGTGAAAGCTCTGTGCGTAGATTCATTTTCCTAGTGCGCAACATTTTACTTGACCTGTGAAGATTTGTGCCAAGAGGAAGTTCGGATCTGAAGAAAAGAGGTAAGATTTGTAAGCTCTATGCTCTGATAAAGGTAAGAATAGTAGAAAAGTTTTAGATCTGAAAGCTTTGTTCTCTGTAAAAGTAAGATAAGTGAAACTTTTTGTTTCTAAAGTATGGATCTAGGTATGTTTGATAGATTATGTCCTAGCTTGAAAACTAGGGCACTAGTATATGAAAAAAGGTTTGATATGAATAGATCTGATAAGAATAGTGAAAGATATGTTATACCTATGCATAGAAAGAATGTTTGGACTAACAAATGGATGTGAGATCCCAGAAAGAATTTGTTGCAGGTTAGCTCTTATAATCCTAGCGTGTAGTATAGGAGAAGCTGGGGATTATTTAAAAGAAAGAGAGGATTAACCCTCTGTTACAGTTGCAGAAGACCGGGACATCTTGCTAATGAATGCCCTGGAAAAAGACCTAGTTGTATTTGTTGTAAAGGTATGGACCATGAAGTATTGGATTGCCCTAGAATGATTCCTAAGCTTGAAAGAATGAATATGAACCAGGAAAACCCTAAGGCAGATCCAGAAATAGCAGAACCCCAGAAAAAATCAGAGAAAGTATTGCTACAGATGGACAATACCTTTAATGACCACCGACATGTTAGATTATTAGAGATCTTTAAAGAAAAATAATGCATTGAAGCAAGAATAAGAGACTTCGATATTGACATTGTTCTAGATGAGGAAACACAAGTGAATATCATGACAGAGAGAACTTGGGAAGCTATAGGTAGGCTTGCTATGATTTTTTCATTAGGAGGAATAGGGTTATTTAGAGGAAAACTATTAAACCTATGTGGAAAGCTCGCTCAGATATCTATGAAGGCCAATGGAACTTTGACAGAAGAAGATTTTGAGATTATTAAATTTATTGAGGACAACGCCCCATTTACCATGTTATTAGGAAAACCTTGGGTTGATAGAGATCAATCCAAACGAAAGGAAGAAGAAAATGTTTTGGAGCAGAAGAAACAAGAGTTAAAAGATTTCATGACCAGAAGGATCGCACACTTGATTAATGAACAAGAGAACATATCGAAGCTATTAAACACTAGAGGCCCATACGTCAAAGCTACAAGAACATCAGAGGACTCATAGAAGACTGAAGTACCTATCCCAGATAAAGAAGAGGTGTTACCCCTGAATCCTAGAAAAGAATCTCAACAGCACGAAGCGACTATGTCCAAGGAAGATAAGAATAAGAATGGAAAAAGGAATACCGAGACGAAGCTCACTGGAAAGAAGGCTAGAAATCTAATTAAGAAGAAGGTTGGGATTCAAAAGTTACAGAAGGTTCCAAAGGGAACTTCGCAGAAATAAAATTTACAGAATTGGAGCTTCGTCGGGATATCAGAATAGCGACACATGGAACTTCTCCATGACGAAGTAATATAGCCATTGGGAATGATATATCCGTTCGACTGCCACTCTAAACTGGTTGGAAAGCATTTATGGTTCACCACCAGACCATTGGACCGCGCCATAATGAACATAACAAGAGTTAATGAGGCTTCATACTCGTTTCAAGCGAACCATTGTCGAGTTACCTATTTATCCCGTCGCACCATGAACGGAGAACACTTTTGCTAATTGAGAGTTTGATCCCGCCGACTAAGTGAATTGTATACTTTGATCATCACCTTGCTACCATCTATTTCATTACAGCGCCTGAGTTACTCGTGAACCCAATATCGTTAATCCTGAGCGCGTATGTCCGACGAGCTCACCACAGTTGAAGAATCAGTGACAAAAGTACTCCTCGACTTGATGACTTAAAGAGTCATGTCGGAGAGAGGATTGTCTACAGGTGTACAAGCATCGTCGACGAGAGGACTGCTAGCCTCTCCATCTACTACTCAAGTTGGACCATCCTAGCCATCAGATGAGAAGTGAACTAAGCACAAGGATAATCTCGCAAATGATAAACTGATCCTGAGTATATTACCTACATATATACCCCCTCTGAGCGGCACAATAAATCGAGACAGTGTGCCCAGAGACTTTGAGTATGCCTTGATCACTGCGTACCTCCCGAAAGGGATATGCGCAGACTAAGATAAGACTGCAGCATTGAAGTTTAACGAATTCAACCTCGACGACAAGAAGGTCTATAGCATGCTCGCCCCACATAAGTACCTTACCAGAACAAAGAGAAATAATTCGAAGATAATTCCTCAGTCATGGACCATGAACCTCGCATAGCCCACACTATTCAACGTCATGAAGATTCCTCACTTCGGAATACACCAAGAGGTGAATGCATGTATCAAGTTTTCGTTGTCGTTGTCTTGTTACCATGGCAGATACTTGTGGTTAAACCTCCATATCATAGTGGATCTGATGTTGATCAATCAAATCACAGGGCTGAGTATGCAAGGCCCTGATCCATAGGAATTTTACCCTAGAAAAGCCATGGATCATGCTCTAGCACAGAGAATAAAGGATACCTACGACGATGTCAAGAAGGGCACACGAGGCTACAAGGTATCTTCTATCCAAAGCGGTGCAGTGCGCCTCGCCTGTCAATTGATCGCAGGAAAGGTACTACAGAAGAATCGACCCACCCAAGTCACTGGTTTTGTAGTCGACCTCATAGGGAAGTGCACGAAGGGCCTACAAATGAATTGGGCGAAGTACTTGGTGAACCAAGTAGAACTAGACTGTAGAGAAGCCCAGGATCAAGGGTATGAATTTCACTTTAGCTGGCTATTGATCCTGATCATTTTTATTGCATGGGAGATGTCAAAAGGTGTGACCTTCCAGTACATCGAGCCATTTGAACCACTGGTCACGAAGTGCAGTACACTGTGGTATTCCAGTGACATGAATAAGCAATTGCAAACAAATTTCATGTTCCACAGATACTACAACCAGTTGAAGGTAGTCATCCAGTCTTAGCCTCGTATGACCCCAAATGCTCTCCACAGGTTTTGGCCTTTGATGAAGTTCAGCGCTGATTGAAATTTAATTTACATGCAAATGGGCATAAACAACAATTGCAATCCTACTACAACTCGACGGAGGAAGACTTGGAGGAGATCACCAAGGAATGGTTGGCAGACCTCCTTATACCAGCAGACCCTGTGAAGATATCTGACATCGACAGTCCAGAAAATTCACAGGATACACCTGGACCCAGCAAGACAAAGAAGCCTGAAGAGGTTCAGGATTTAGACAGTACATTCGTGAAGACTGCGTCCATATCACCGGAGCACGGGGGTGATGGTGAAGAGGTAGATGTCACAGAATCTGAGCAAAAGAAAGGAGAAGTAATACCACCTAGAGACAAGGAGGACCCCTCAAAGAAAAGGAAGGTTTCCCCTCCGAAACCCTCCTCCTGGAAGAAAGTGAAAGCAACCATGACCAAGATGCAGACTATCCTCACCCTAGATGACTTTGATTTCATCGTAGAAGCCCTTAATGATGCTTTGTTGGAGATAACAGAGAAGCAAGAGGCTCAGCAAGAGGATATGTACAATCTAATTAAGGTTGAACTCCAAGGGGTTCAATAGGCACTACAGTCCAACCGCGCAGTCTCCACTGCACCTATATCAGTAGGAACACTAGAACTGGGAGATGAGCCAGCTCAAATCCACCGAATCGTTGATATAGTTGAAGCTCGCCTTCGACGAGCACAGGAAGAAACAACGCAAGCCACCCAGGCTTTGGCACAAGTACATGGAGTCCTTCTAGAACAACATAGTGTTACCGAACGAGAAAAGCTTGTTGTCCAAGCAAAGTGGGATGAAGAAAAAGCACAGCTACAACAAAGAAAGGAACGGTTTCTCATAGAGCAACTCGAAGTAAAATAAATGGTCAACAGAGCACTTCACTCTGTGATAGTAATAGAAGTAAATACCGAAGAGTGATTTACACAACAGGTGGTACAACTTGAAGAAGTGATCTAGTAGCTACAACAACGCATCGCAGATCTGGAACTATGCACTATTCCTGAAACCTCGCAAGACTTAAGAGACCTAAGGGAAGCAATTTCCCGCAATGCAGTTGACAGACTAAAAGCTCTTTCCCTAGAATGCAAGCAGTTGAGTAACCGAAGCACCCAAACATATGAGAACCTCACTGAGAATCTAGAGTTACAGGAATTGGAGTCGCAGCTCAAGGAAGTGAAGGAGCATGCAGACACACTATAGGCACAGTTGAAGGCCTTATTGGTTGTGGAAAGAATGAAGCGGTCTCAAGAGCAACGCACCACCCAACAAAAGATCCATACGATTCAAATCAAAGTTATGGAAGTAACTCAATGGCTCCAACCAATACAAGATAAGGCATGCCAACTGTTCACAGAGGTTGAAAGACGAGGAGCAGAGCTAGAACAAGTTGTCACCGCAACATAACAACGCCTAGAAGGGCCCATGAACGACGCATTGATCTAGGAGTTCATCGAGCAAGAGGTCATAGCACAACAGCAAGTCGAAGCATCTCGAGCCAAGCTTGAGGCGTTCAAGGCAGAACTAGTCAGACCAGAGTGACTCAGATGAGTCACAGGTGAGTGTTGGGGGTATGTTGGCCCTTGACCAAGTTTTTGGATATTCTTGGTCATATTGACCTAGTTTGGGACTTCGATAGCCTATCGAAGGAGGAGCGCAAGATGAAGCAGAGATCACGAGGATCTCAGCCCCTTTTTGGGTCCTTTTTGGGTTTTTGGGATTATGTAATGGGATTGAGATGTCGACCCATGAGTTTACCCATGTTTAGGCCTATTTTGTAAAGTATAAATAGATGTCTAGGCGATGTATGAGGAAGTTCGATCTATGTGATTGGGGATTTTAAATGCTTTGTGCATGACTGTAAGAGACCTGCAAAGCTAAGTGCAAGTGATTATAACAGACGATGAAGGCTTTGTGTTGTAACGCAAGGAAGAAGGATCTAGCGAGCTGTGCAGATCTTTTGTCTTATGCGAAGAAGGGTTTTGATAGCTCTATTCTTGTAATCGATTGAAGAAAATAATAAAGAAGAAGAGTTGGTGGACGTAGCCCCAGGGTGGGGGTGAACCACCGAAGTGGATGTTGGTTAGATCTTGATGAACTGTTGATGCTAAGTGCTCTATTAAGTATTACAATCACATATCTGTGTCCCAGCTAAGGTTGAAGACATCTGAGTCCTGGAACTACCTCTGCCTCTACCTCGGGTGAGACTTCATCTGCTTCGCAGGTGTTGTCGAAAGGGTCGGTAGTTAGGGTTTTGTTGGTGCGATGTTGTAGCGTTGAACCCTGGGTCTGCCCCTGTGCCAACATGAGCTATGTTCTCAAGTGAGGGAATGAGATTCAAATCCATAGAAGACCAAATAGAACTGTGGAATTGAAGATGGTGGACTTGAGAAGAGACATGGAAGGTTGCAGAGGAGCGTAGAGGCTAGATTATTTAGGAAACCATCCCTTTCCCCTTATATTAATATTCATTGAGTGCTTAAGAGATGAGGTATAACTCTGTAACTAGGTTATTCCTGGAGGTAGTCATCAAATTGGATGCTTTTGTGCACAATGAAGAGCACTGGAGGGATGAATATTCATGAGGTACTACCGAGAAGAGAAGGGAAATGTCTTCCTTGTGTTGTGTGGGGCAATGTAAGAGAGTGTCAAGGATGTGTTGGCTAGATGGTTTCCTGAAGTGTTCTATGGTAAACAATTAGGCTAAGCTTGAGAAAAATTGGGTTTGGGCAAGTGGCCTAAGAGTCCTTGACCAATTTCTTTCTCCTTGTTGGCCTCACAGTTTGGCTTGGGGGTGGCATATATAATGGATGCCTACGATTGGGTGGAAAAATTATCACAAGAAACTAATTTCTTGGACCATTTTGTTTAGAAGATACATGTTCCATCTCTTCTTAAATTCATATTTATGATTCTAAAGTTAATCTTTTTTTTTCTTATGCATGAATTTAGAAATGGAATTCATGGTTATAGGAAGTTTCACATGTTTGTTTTTTTGCATTGCTTAGTTGCTCACTTAAGTGAGTTTGAATATCTTTAAAGTATTGGCTTCCAACTTATGTTGAGTACTTTAAATTTGAGCTATTAGGGATTTTTCAAATTATAAATATCTTGTTCTAAATTATTATAAAGACAATTTCTATCTAGATTGTTTTTCTTATAAAAAGTAGAATTAATAGGTGAAAAACAACAAATTGCTATATACATCTTCTTAGCATTGGTGTCTAAAATTTCTATCCAAATGTATTGATTTAGAGGGTTGATCTTATGAAGTTGAATCCGAGGAGAAATTCTCTTTCTAATATAACAAGCTATGCCTCCTATCCCTCTACGGTGGGACTTTTTGTTCTTTCTAATATATATATGTTTTAAAATAAAGATTTAAAAATAAATTTGTAACATAGAATTTTTAAATAATAAGTAATGACATTGAAATTTATAATAACATTTTTAATTTACCCAAAGGGGTTGGATCCAATGGTGGAAAGCGAGGAGTTTTTCACCGTTGGGCAAGGTTCAATTCTCGTGAGGGCTTTACTTGGAGCCATGGGGACACCTTGAGGTAGTGGTCGAATGTGTGGTTGCACCCAGAGATACCATATTAAATGGTATCGTGACCCGTGCACACATAAGTGGATCAAATCCCACCCCCATGTCCTTCAAATTTCAAGAAAGTCCCCGAGGTGTAGGACAGTCGGTGACAGAGTGTGTTGTTAAGCCACTCTGTGTTGAAAAGTCACCGGTTCAAAACTTGCGGGGGAAAAAAATCCAACCATATTAAGGGTTGGTGTGGCTCAGGTCGAGTGCGATCCCCGGGTGACTTTGACAGCTTAGATGCCTCTGAGTCGCAGTTTCTCAAGCCAAAGGTTAATCTCGCTGCCAAGAAGGTCCGGACAAATTAACAAAAAAAAATAAAAATAATAACATTTTTAATTATAATGATGATGATGGTGGTTAACATCCATCATATAATTTGTTGACGATAATTGTTTTTTTTTTTTCATATTAATAATAAATTGATTTAAAATTAACATTAATAATTTACTTTATTATTATTATTAATATGATAAGGAATGAAATTTATAACCATATTTTTAATTATGGTAATGGGATAAAAAAAAATCTAATAGTAAAAGGGAACCTTTTATTAATATAAATAGCGTATACAAATGCCAGAGAATTACACCAGTTTCCAAAAAGCCAAGGGTGTTGCTTAGCCTAGTATCAAAAGTGCCTATCGACATCTTAGCACAAAATTTAGATATAGAACAATTTCCATAATTCCTAGATGTGTATAGTCTATATAAAATTCCCAAGATGCAACCTTAGGGAAACACATTCATCCTGAAGATGTTGAATACTTTGTCGTTGTTGCATCGAAACCTATAGAACCATTAATACCTAGGATGAGAGCCCATTGAATCATATTTGCGAAGACTATACAATGGAGCACGAGTTTTCTATTTCTTCTTCCATCGAGTCAAATTGCTTGGTCCAACACCCAAATCTACCTTTCACCATGAGTCTCAGTGGCCACAAGAAGAAACAAGATAACAAGGAAGGAACTCCTAGAATATTGTCTGATGAATCCTCTACCCAACCAAGGATGACAAGCTGAATGAGGAGGCACTTCCATATACAATAATTCATATGCACAAGGGATAAAAAAGGGTGGATGAATCTCTGTACCCGAACTCCACCTTCGAACATGATTACATATACCACCAATCATTTCCATGAATCCAACTCCTATACCACATACGCCTTTAAGCAAGAGGGGGAACAAGGGAAAATATCACACCTCAGTTGAGAATTTATGGAAGCACCTGGATGACGTATGTCTAGTAGATGGCCCTTCACTTGTCACATGTCATTATGTTGACCTCCACGGGATTAGTACGATGCCAATTTAATGATATTTCAAAGAGGTTAATCAAGGGACTAGCTAATTTAAATGAGTCTTGAAGTTGAAAGGGAACCCTAATTTTAATAACCTTGGAACCAAATTAAGTATCATGGGATTGAGTAGATAGATAAGACTCCATTAATGGAAATTATCTGTGGTTGTTGCTTGATGCCCTGATTTGCATAGTGATCCGCTTCTCCATTATTGTTTCTTAGGACATGGAAGAACTCAATCATGCAAAAAGTTTGAATTTCTGTTGGATTATGAGAAGGATGGAAAGGAGATGAATGTTTCTTGTGAGAGTATTCAATCTTGCATGCTCGATTATTATTTTTGAGTCCCCTATTACTGTAAGATTAGTGATGCCTTGGAAGTTTGTCAATGTTAAACCTTGTAAAAGCACATAAGCTTCAGCTTGATTGTTGGAGGCCTTCTCGATACTCCAAGTGAAGGTGAACTCTATATTTCCTCCATGGTCATATAGTACTTTGTCCACTCTTCACACCTCAAGTAATGAGATGAACATTTACAAAAAAAAAAATTACAATTTTTTAAAATTTATAATAATATAATTTTCTATTTTAATTGTAATTTCATTTAATTTAATTTATTTTTAAAATTTATAATAATATTTTTATATTGATTAGCCTTTGAGGGAAACTCAATTGGAAAGTGTCGTGATATGAAGTGTTATGTTTGATGAGGTTCTGAGTTCAAATCCCCCTGATTTATCCGTGCTTGTTGACACCTGAAGGTTATAGTAGTAGCAGTCAGAATCGACCTCGTGTTACACGAGTACAAGACTGGCCTAGTTTTCGATTCCACCAGTGATTATATATATATATATATATATATATATATATATATATATATATATATATATATATATATATATATATATATATATATATATA